>MCJB01050328.1:0-26278 GCA_002018475.1 Nicotiana obtusifolia
AGATTTTTTCCTATATATATGTGTGTTGAGGCACTGGTTGAAGGGTTGGAAAAAAAAGAGAAAAAGGGCTGTAAACAAGAAATACAAAGGCAATATATTGATCTACCTAGTCTTGCAATCATAATCTTTCTCAAATATTGTATCCTCTCTATCTTATCATATATTTGTCTTCAATCGAGTTCGTCACTTACTTATCGTTTCCCACGCTCAAAATTCAATTGATTTGTTTCCAATTTTTGGGGCAAACAGTTCCCCTTGATAAGACATCACCATCGTCCCACTTTTTTATCCGTTTTGAATTTATACGTGATTTTTAGACAAGTGAATTAATTTGATCCTGAAATAATATAATAATCGAATAAATTCATAATATTTAGCCATAGAATGTAAATGAAATAACAAAGATGGTGATTCCGTAAATACGGTTTCCGAACACAGCAATGATGAGATCAAAAAGCAAGAAAGTAAAATTGTAAAAAGCTTTATATAGAATATAGTATATGTTTTTGCCAGAAAATTGGTGTCCTTTATAATGGTAACCGAGCTCACTATTTATAGCTATGCCTAGGGAAACGGTCCTAGGATCATACCCTCCTTTAATGCCAAATATGAGGGTTATTGATGAAGATGTAACGGTGAACATAAATACCAAATTCTCTATAACGGACCGTCGCTCTTAATGCTGCAGAATATTCCTTAGTAAATACTACCAGGCGCATAGCATTTAATACACCTTTATGTGTTATCCTTTCCGGTGACAAGCGGGGTGACTGCTTTCGGTCCTCAACCATCCAATCTTGGATTCCACGTGTCCTTCTTTTAGTCAACCACATGTCATATCATATTTTACCCTATACAGATAGTCCCCCTGCTTTCCGGTGACATGACTTTGTGTTATCGGGAAGCTGGTAGAAACATCTTTTTGGCGGAAATTGCTATAATTCCCTCTGAAGGTCTCTGACAGTTGATTAGACGCACTTCTCTCCGCATTTAATGCTCCGAACACGTGCCATCCTATGCTTCAGCACAACTTTTGCCGATTATCGAGGTAATCATGGAATGAGTTTAGCCGCCAAAATTTTACTTATACGCAACTTTCTTTTCCTTTGCGTTTCACAATTGCTTGAGCTTCTGATCTGCATCCTTGTTTTCCATCCTTTATCTAATCTTCTTCAAACACAAACTCTTTACCTTCTTCCTTTCCAATGGCTTCTTCCTCTAAACATGCTAGTTCTACAAAGAATAAGAACAAAATCGAGGATTCCGTTCCTCCAACAGTGGGTTCCATCATCCCAAGAAGCTTTAGTACTTCGAAGGATTTTGAAGAGAAATTTCCTACTGCTAACCCTCGTACATGGGATGTTAGTAGGTACCCTTCTTCCATTTGTCCTTCCAGTATTCCTGCTGTGAAGGAGGATTGCCGCTGCAATGAGCTGGAAATTATCGTTCCTGATCTATCAGAGCGAGTGACCCTTCCCAAGGAAGGTTTTACATACTTTTTCACATATCCCTTTACTTTGGGTGCGTTTTCTTTGAGCGGAGAGTTTGATTTCGTGATTGCGGAGTTTTGCCTTCGCTACCATGTGTGTTTGGCACAGGTAAGTCCTTCAGTGTGGAGGATGATCGCCTGCCTCTGACTTTTGTGCCAAGAAACTGGAGAGGAGCTAACCTTAGCTCATATGATGAATCTCTATTCCCCCAAAATTTTCCGTGGGAAATGATAAACCTTTGCAAGCGTGGCCCCCATGTTCTGTTGTCTAGCATGAATGATGACAACGACCGTGGTTGGATAGAACGGTTTGTTGCAGTTGCCACCAATGACATCATTCCGACAACGACTTCATCCTTTCTGGTTGCTTGGAACCGTACTCGTAAGTTCTTTGTATAATATTCTCTTACTAGATATTCTTATATGGCCGTATCATCTCTTCACCCTTTGCATGTTTCAGCAAGTCGATGGATCCCACCGGTGGTGGAAGGTTTGAATCGGTGGATTCAGAAGATCTTGGATGTCACAACGCCCGAAACTCGTTCGTGGAAAGAACTGGCCCTTAAATACGGTGGAAGGCCAAAAATCATGGTAACTTTAATTCACCTTGCTTCTATTTTTGTATATGAAGAATTTGGTTGAACCCTTCTAACTTGTTCATGGAATTAGATCTACCTGTGGGCAGTGGCGGATCCAGAATTTTAAAATTATGGGTGCTCGCCAATAAAGACTCTAAAAGAAGAGGAAAATTGAATTTACTTGTGGGTGCTAACTCAATAGTTATCTAAATATTTGTACAATTGAATATGTAATTTACTAAATATGGTCAAAGTTAATGGGTACTTAAGCACCCACAAGTGCCCATGTGCATCCGCCACTGCCTGCGGGTTCTGTTGCTATCCCCAAGGAGGACGTTCTGGCTGAACCTGCTGATGCAGCGAGGCTGCTTCAGAAAGCACTTAGTCAAACAGGTATCTCGGGGCCTGTTTCGGGTGTAAATACTTCATTATTGGAGTTCCCCGGCCGATACATAAACAAACAAAGAGAAGATGTTCCTCCGCGGTAGGGGAAAAAAACAAAACGGCAAAGATTGATGCCTTCGAGTCATCTCCAGTGGCGATGATGAATGGTCCTCATTCTGAGACGGTCATAGACACTGTGATGATCGATGATGATGAAGAAGCTAGTGAGGAGGGAGTTTCTTTACACAGAAGACGACGATTCTCATCATTTCAACAGGATGCTAGTTGCACCAACTAAAGGCGATATTTTAGCACTTTGGGGAGAATCTGATTTAGTAGAATATGCCAACTCCCATTTTTTGGCCCCAATTACTGTAACCGGTGCTGTGGGGCTGAGTACCGGGTCCTTTCCGTCTTTGGTTGGCGAGCATTCAACAGCCGGCACTGCATTTGATGCAGCTGCTTCTCATTCTTCAACTCCATCAGCTTCATCTCCACTTTCACCAACACCAGCAACTGCTACATTATTTCCATCTTCATCCACACTTCCACCAGCAGTTGCTACATTACCTCCATCGGCCGCACCTGACCGTGAAGAAGTTGCTCCTCTTCCACAGTCCCTAGTTCATGGGAATTTGGGGCAAAATTATGCTGCCCCTTCTGAAGATCCACAAAGGAGGAGGAACGTTACTTTTTCGGTCTATACCGCATGCAACTTGCTATCCCGACTGGTGGAGCTTGCTAATTATCTGAATCCTTTGGCTTCAGAAAAGGACTGGGAAAAGATTCAGGCACTCTCGAGAGAGTGCTTTTTGAACAATGCCATGCACAACACTGCAGCGGTACGTTCTTTTCTTCCTTTGTTACTTCTTCTACTTTACTATGAATGTATTCTAAACTTTACTTCTTCTTGTTTTTAGGCCAACTTTCTTGCTTCTGAGGGTCTTCAAAGTTTGATTCATGAGAAGAAAGAACTTACTTCTGAACGAGATCAGCTTTTGGCAGAACGGGACCAGACTGCTCTCCGCCTCTCGGAACTGGAAACCAGAGCTACTAAGGCCGTTGTTTTGGAGGCTCGTTTGCAGCAAAGCGAGCAAGAAGTGGTAACCCTTGGCCAATAAATTGTGCCGCTTAGGGTTAAATTTGATGAGGCCAAGGCCAAATGGGCAGAAGTCCAGAACGTCATTCTTGCTACAACCGACCGTGAGGCTGCCTCCGCTGAAAGAGTGATTAACTTGGAAGAAGCCTTGAACTCCAAAAGTGACGAGCTTGCTGCTGTGGAGGTGAAACATGCCCAGCTAGAAGAGAAGTACAGGAAAACTATCGAGCATAATAGGCTCTATAGTTCAACTGTCCGCGAACTCGACATCAGCCTCAAATCTGCTAGATCCGCTTGGGAAAACCTTTCCGCCGAGGTTAATCAACTCAAAGAAGAACTTAAGCACCGAGCGGCTTCCCTCATTGTTGAAAAAACTTATTCCATGTATAGCATGAGGAGAAAAACCTTGGAAGAGGCCAAAGCTGGTATCATTGATGTTAATGCCGAAATTGCTAAGGCCCGAGAGCTTGAGTTGGACGCAAAAAATGGACTCCCGGTGCAGTCTGATGCTCTAGGATCTTCTAATTCCGGTTCTGAATTTTTGAAAACTGAAGAAGGATCGGAAGGCGATGAGGCCAAAGACCAAACTGGGAAAAGCGTTGAGCCATCGGCGGAACCACCTACTCTTCCCGGCAATGCGGATACTTCTCTTCCTCCTGGTTCCGGAGGCACAGTTTAGCTATTTCTTTCTTTTTCTCATTTTGTACTTGTAACATTTTGGCCCGTTCTTGTGAATAAAGACATACTTTTTGTTCAAATATCGTTTGAGTCTTACTTTTGTTTGAATATCCATGCAAGCCTTTAACTTTTGCATTTGCGCAAACATTTTGCGTATGTTGTTCAGTTCGCGCTTTACTATATGTAGTCTCGGATGATTTTTGAAGCATTTTTCGTTTCGAGTATTATCCATTTTACGTGAGGGTTTTTATGATTTTTTTTGCAAGTTTCCCTTTTACGTGAGGGTTTCTATGAATATTTGCGCAAGTTTCCCTTTTACGTGAGGATTTTTATGAATATTTGCACAAGTTTACTTTTTGCATCATTTTCATATGCGGCTTCGGGTGTATTTTCCCTCGATAGCATTTTGGATTGCGGCTTTGGATGTATTTTTCCCCGATGGCACTTTGGATTCCTGGCATTGATTCTTCCGGAACCAACCCCTTAACGTTATGGTTTTTATAAGAGAGGGCCCTCTTATGTTTATAGTGCTCTTGAAGAGGACGTCTCTTGTTCATTATGGCACTAACATTTGAAGTACTTGTTTAACTTTCAAATGACAAAATTAGCTCACCGTTCAGACAAGAAACAAGATAAAAGCAAAAGGATTTCATTTTATTCCTTCTATTTTCAGAAATTACATAAGCATTTTGCTATGCAGAAAAGAAATTTCGATTACTTGTGGCTATCTTGTACAAGTTGTTTCTACGGGGCTGGCTGCGCAGTCCCTGGTCCTGATGATGCATTTTATTTATGGATTTTCATTCCCGGTTGACGTGGCAGTCATTGTTGTTGTATCCTCATATAATTCCCCCCTAGTGTTTGAATGCGAAGAATGCGAATTGGAACATTGGAAGCCTTGTATCTTCGAAGATCCCACCAATGAATTGCTAGGTAATCCTTCACTCGGAAACATATCTTGTTTCCCCTTAGGAATCCATGTTATCAAGCGAAAGAATACCTAACACTCCTCTAGCGGTTGTGCCCATGAACGGTCGGGTAACCTCTCTTCGGTAGCAAACTCAACTCCCGGTGGGAGTTTGTTATCGAACCAAAGATTATCTAATCGTCCTCGAGTGTAAGCTTGTTCGTTTGCCTTGCTATTAAAGGTCTTATTGTTGTTGTCTTAGCAGTATGCTTTCTGTCGATGCCTCATTAAAACCTTGCCAAAAAATCCAATTGAGACAAAAATTGAATGAAGGGAAAATGAGTATAGCACATACTTTCTGTTTCAGTGTTTCATCAGCAATCATATCTTTTGAGGTGTGCCACAGTCTAATTGATGGGCAACTTGTCCCCATTCTGGTTTTCCAACTCGTATGAACCTTTCCCAATGGTAGCTGAAATATGGTAAGGACCTTCCCACGTTGGACCTAGCTTTCCAGTGTTGAGCTCCCTGGTATTTTGTGTTACTTTCTTAGAACTAAGTCTCCTATTTTGAAAAAATGGAAGTTGGCTCTCCAATTGTAATATCGCTCCATCTTCTGCTTTTGAGCTTCCATTCTTACACGCGCCGAGTCCCTGCATCCCTCGAGCAGTTCCAAGTTGATTAGCATTGCTTCGTCATTCGATTCTTCATTTGTCTAAGAATATCTCAAAGTGGGTTCGCCCACTTTAACCGAGATTAGGGCTTCAACACCGTACACGAGGGAAAAAGGAGTTTCTCCTATACTTGATTTGGCCGTTATTCGGTAGGCCCATCGAACTCCGAGCAACTCTTCGAGCCATTTGCCTTTTGCTGCTTCCAACCTTTTCTTGAGGTTTTGAATGATCACTTTGTTTTTTGACTCCGCTTGACCATTTGCGCTTGGATGATAAGGCGAAGATGTGATTCTCTTTATTTTCAAGTCTTCGAGGAACTCTGTAACCTTTGCACCGATAAATTGTGGCCCATTGTCGCATGTTATCTCTTTTGGTATTACGAACCTGCAAATTATATTTTCCCACATGAAAACGACCATTTCGCATTCTCCGATCTTCTGATAAGAACCTACTTCCACCCATTTAGAAAAATAATCAGTCAAAATTAAAAGAAATTTTACCTTTTCGGGAGCCGGTGGCAGCGGTCCGACGATGTCCATCCCTCATTTCATGAATGGCTATAGGGACAGAACCGAATGTAAGGGTTCTGCCGGTTTATGTACTAATGATGCATAGTGTTGGCACTTATCACATTTTCATATGAAATCCTTGGCGTCTTATTCCATGCGGGACCAATAATATCCTGCCCATACCAATTTCAGCACCAGAGACTCTGCGCCTCAGTGATTGCCGCATATCCCTTCGTGGATTTCTCTCATGGCATAGTCAGCTTCTGACACTCCTAAACACCGGGCCAGTGGGCCTTGGAAAGATTTTCTATACAATTGGCCTTTCCTGAAGCTATAACGCGCAGCTTTGGTGCGTAACGCCCGTGATGCTTTGGGATCGTCGGGCAGCTTTCCGTGCTCGAGGTAGTTGATTATTTTGTTTCTCCAGTCTTAGACCAGACTAGCCGAATTCACCTCTAGTAACCATCCGTATCAAGGACTGAGCTCATTAGTTGTACCACCGTTCCAGACTCCGATCCCTTTATTTCCGTCTATGAACCTAAGTTTGCTAATGCATCCGCTTCTGCATTATCCTCTTTCGAGATATGAGTGATTGACCATTCATGGAATCGTGCCAAAAGAGCTTGGACCTTTACCACATATTGTTGCATACGTTCTTCTTTGGTATAAAAGATCCCGTAAACCTGATTTACCACCAGCTGTGAGTCACATTTGATTTCGATAAACTCGGAATCAAGTCTCCGGGCCAATTCGAGCCCTGCAATCAAAGCTTCATACTCTGCTTCATTATTAGTTAAAGGGATCGTGCTGATGGCTTGCCTTAGGTTTCCCCCGAAGGCGTGATTAAAACTATTCTGAGACCGGAACCTTCTACTTTCGAGGCTCCGTCCGTAAATAAAGTCCAAACCCCTGAGTCGATTCCAACACTATGACTGCCTCCTTGGTTGCCAGAGGCAGTAGTCCCGAACTAAAATCGGCCACGAAGTCAGCCAAAACTTGTGACTTAATTGTAGTCCTCGGTTTATATTCTATGTCGAATTCACTCATTTCGACGGGCCATTTGGCCAATCTGCCCGAGAGCTCGGGTTTATGAAGGATGTCTGCAAAGGGAAAGTAGTCACCACAACTATTGGGTGGCATTGAAAATAGGGCCTCAGTTTTCGAGCGGCGACTACGAGAGCTAAGACCAATTTTTCCAAATGTGGGTAGCAATTTTCTCCTCCCGTTAAAATATTTCTAACTTAATAAATAGGAGACTGCGTACCTTCTTCCTCCCGGACTAAAATCGCACTTACCGCAACTTCTGAAACAGCAAGGTAGACTAGCAATGTTTCGTCTTCTTTTGGTTTCGAGAGCAATGGAGGGCTTGATAAGTACTTCTTCGAGTCCTCAAAGCCTGCTGGCACTCCCCCGTCCATTCGAAATTGTTCTTCTTTTTGAGCAATGTAAAGAAGCGATGACATTTTTTCGACGACCGGGAAATGAACCTGCTCAAAGCTGCTAACCTTCCTGTGAGTCTTTGGACTTCCTTCACGTTTGATAATTGATCTAGGATGTCGTCTATGGCCTTGATTTTGTCGGGGTTTACCTCAATTCCCCTTTGTGATACCAGAAACCCTAGGAACTTACCGGAGCTGACCCCGAACGCGCACTTTTTGGGGTTAAGTTTCATGTTATGCTTTCTCAGGATATCGAATGTTTCTTGCAAATGCTTAAGGTGGTACTTAACGAGCATATCGTCTATATAAACCTCCATGGACTTTCCTATTTGCTTTTCAAACATCTTATTTACGAGCAGTTGATAAGTGGCTCCTTTCAACCGGAATGGCATTACATTGTAACAATATGTACCAAAATTTGTTATAAACGAAGTCTTTTCCTAATCTTCCAGGTTCATCTTAATTTGGTTGTACCCGGAGTAAGCATCAAGGAAACTCATTAACTCGTGCCCGGTTGTGGCATCAATCATTTGATTGATATTTGGCAGTGGAAACGAATCTTTCGGGCATGCCTTATTAAGATCTTTATAGTCTACACAGATATGAAATTTATTGTTCTTCTTAGAAACTACTACTATATTGGCTAGCCAGTCTGGATATCTTACCTCTTTAACCGAACCGATTTTAAGCAAGCGGGTTACCTCTTCTTTGACGAATTTATTCCTGGCCTCGGCAATAGGGCGCTTCTTCTATCGTACCGGTGGTACTTTGGGATCCAAACTCAGCTTGTGCACAGCGATTTCCATCGAGATACCTATCATATCCTCGTGCGACCATGTAAAACAATCAGCATTAACTTTAAGGAATTAAATAAAACCAGACCCGAGCTCGGGTGCAGTCCTGTTCCCAAGTAAAATTTTCTTTCTACGAATTCCTCAAACAATGCCACTTGCTCTAGTTCCTCTACCATGGATTTCGTTGCGTCTGTCTCTTCTGGAACTTGGAAATATCTCGGCACCTGATATTGCTCTGACGACTCTGCCCCTGGAATAACCTCTTCTAACTCGGGAGTAGGAGCCAATTCCTGTAATTGCTATGTCGTGCACTCCTTCCCTTTGAACTGCAAACTGAGATTGCATTCATCTCCCTCGCTGCCGATTGGTCACCTCTTATCTGCTTGATTCCTTTGGGCGTTGGAAACTTCAGCAATTGGTGATATGTCGAAAGTACAACTTTCATCCCGTGTAGCCATGGCCTTCTAAAGATGATATTGTATCCCACATCACCATCCACTACTTTGAAGAGAGTTGTTTTCATTACTCCTTCACGTTCGTGAGTAGCAAGATCTCTCCCCGGGTCATCACGCTCACAAGGTTAAATCCAGCGAGGAGTTTTGTTGCCGGAATAATGCTTCCGGTGAGTTTAGCTTGTTCCAATTCTCTCTATTGTATGATACTAGCCGAACTTCCTGGATCTACTAGAACACGCTTAATTTTAAAATCTAACACATTTAAAGAGATGACCAGTGCATCGTTGTGTGGTAACAACAATCCGTCTGTGTCTTCCTCCGTGAAAGTGATATCGTCCTCCCGAAGTCTTTTGTTGTGAGTTATCAATACTTTAGTCTTCTTTGCCGCCAAAAAGGTAACTCCGTTAATCTCATTCCCCCCAAAGATCATGTTGATCGTCTGCGTGGGGATTCTTCTCCTGCTTTTGAAGATTCTGCGTTGTCTCTGTTGGGACCATAATTATTCTTAGCTCGATCACTCAAGAATTCTCGGAGATGACCATTCTTCAATAGCGTTGCTACTTCCTCCCGAAGATGTCGGCAGTCCCCTGTCTGGTGACCGTTCGTTCCATGGTATTCGCACCATAGATTGGGATCCCACTGGCTGGAATCGGACCTCATAGGCCTAATTCTTTAATGTTCCTCATGGCTGACACCAGTTCCACTACACTGACGTTGAAGTTATATTCTGACAACCTGGGGTAAGAAAGATCTCGAGGCCCTGACGTTTGTTTATCTTGAAGTGATCTATTGTTTCGACCACGATCAGTCCCTCCATCAACGGTGAACTAGTTTGCTGCTCGAAAATTTCTTCAACGGCCTTCGGTACGCTCGTAGGGCAAAAACCGACTCCTCGAAGTCCACCTATCCGCGTCGTAGTCATCCTTTATTTTTTCTCTGTTCTTCTCCCGTCCTTTGGCCGATGATGTAGAACCGACCTGGTCATCTTCGATCCTTATCTTTGATTCGTACCGTTTGTGAACATTTGCCCAGGTTGTTGCTTGAAAGTCAAGCAGACTCTCCTTCAGCTTCCGGGTAGCGTCTGAACATCTCGGATTCAATCTCTTTGGTGAATGCTTCAGCTGCCCATTCATCAGGGACAGCCGGGAGCAACATTCTTTCTTTCTGGAATAGGGTAACAAACTCTCGTAACAATTTAGATTCTCGTTGTGCAATTCTTAATATGTCGGCCTTCTGGGCTTGTACCTTTCTGGTCCCAGCATGAGCTTTAACGGAAGAATCCGCGAGCATCTCAAAGGAAATCTATGGAAAGCTTGGGCAGTAATGAATACCACGTTAGGGCTTCCCTCATAAGAGTTTCGCTGAATTTCTTTAGAAACACATATTCAATTTCGTGAGGATCTAGATCATTTCTTTTCACCGTCGTTGTGTAGATGGTGATATGTTCATGTGGGTCTGAAGTTCCATCATACTTTGGAACTTCAGGCATTTTGAAATGCTTCAGGATTAGTTCTGGTGCCGCACTTGGCTTGTACGGTAATTGAACATACTTCTTCGAGTTCGGGCATTTCAATACTGGTGGTGCGCTCGGGATTTGATCTATGCGGGTGTTTATGTCACGACCCAAACTGGAGGACCATGACTGACACCCGGGCCATACTTGCCGAGCACCAATGCACATTTTATCATATCGTACCCGGCCCTAATAGGCTCGGTAAAAACGTACCTGACCAGCATAAGGCTCGGTAGAATCATACCCGGCCACATGGAGCTCGGTCAAACCCAACTGATCAGTGGTTGCACAATAGGTGCCGTACCCGACCGACTATAGCGCGGCTCGGTAGAGTAAAATAGATACATATATATGATGTGTGCTGGACTCATTGGAATCACATTTTGAACCTTTCAGAGTGACGTAAGGTCGGTATCCTCCGTACAAGTTTATTAGGATTAACTCTTCATTAAGAATCTTATAAGAATCAGGAAGTACCAACAACATTGATAACATAAGAATAAGAGAAGTAACATCAACATCAATCGTTCCCTAAGAAGGGAAACAATGTAAGTACTGCTAGCCTCTAAGAGTGGAGTATCTTTAGAAGCTCGTTCATTACATTACGCACAATCAAAGTCGTGCAAAAGAAGGAAAGGGATAGCCTCACATACCTTATATATACTTCCCAATCTCAAGCTATGAAGATTCCACGACTCCTTAGTCTATAATAAGAGAAATGACACTATCGTTATCGTTTAAGCGTCGTAACTATTATGTATCAACCGTAACCCATTTTACGATGAAACGAGAAGCACCTCCTCTATTAATACGACTTCCCACAAGTTAAAAAAATCACTAAACAGCCCAAACAACATCAATAATAATCATATTGAGCCTCCCAAAACAGTCCACCAACCAACCACATTACTAGCAAGCCTTTCAACATATATCTCACAAGTTCTAGCTTCAACGACTTAGCCGTAACTTGGATAATCTTAAATACATGTAGGGTAAGAGGTTCCTTACCTTTAAACAGAAAGAACAACTCCAATTTTACCTTAATTGACCACGAAATATCCCTCCAATGCTGCCACAAGAACAAGGAAGCGAAGCTAGCAATCAATTAGGATTTTTCGGCACTAGAATCACTTTAGAAGGCTTGAAATCACCTAGGGTTGATATTAAAACTTGAGGGAGTATTTTACAGAACATAAACAACTTAAAACTACCTCCCAAACGAGCTGGAACAACACAAAAATCAGCAACAACAAGAAGAACAAGCAACTTACTAGCGCCACGGGATTCCCGACACTTGATTTGTGTTGTTTGCCCTTTGTTTTAGTCTTGGATCATGAGAGAACCTTGAGAGAGTGTTCTTAGGGTTCTAAGGTCTGCATATACTGAAAAATAATGACTTAAAACGGGGTTGAGGCGTGTTATATACATCTACAAGTCTTAACCGCCTATGTGGGCCCCACAGAGAGCTACTTGGCGTAGTCTCGCGAAAACGCGAATATCTCTCAACTCGGAGATTGTATCGACAAAAGGTTTAATGCGTTAAAGACTAGACTCATAGACCTTGAATTTGATGGGTAGATCACCCCGTAATTCCAAGTAAATTGGGATAAAAGCTTAGTGACATTTGACCTAAAGTATGAGTAAAATTATGAACATAAGTTGCGACAACGTTTGTCGACTTTTGTTTCACAACTCGTTTGACTTCAAGGCTTATGAAACGGATATTATATGATTCAAATACCTTAAAACATAACCTCTTGGTAATATTATTCACCTCTAGATTTACCCGAAAATATGATAGTACGAAATCCTTGATTCGTTTAACTTCTAGTACTTGTTAACCACTCTTATAGACCCTTGTATCATTTAAGACCAATAGGACTAAGTTCTGATCATCTCAAAGATAATCTCTTCTCGGACCTACATAAACTAACTTACGGCGTAAGCTAAAATTTGCAAATATGGGTTGTAACAGTTTACTTCCCTCATGAACCGTAAAAGCTCATCTTTGAATGAATCATTCTCGTTGTTAAGACCTGATCTGCTTCCCCAGCCCCATCAGAGCCAACTTCACCCCTGGGAGTGTTGTTGTCGACTCTCTGCGTTGTTTGGTCTGGGGGAACAACGGGAGGAATCGGATCGCGCCTGTTTGCATTATTCGAAGAACTTGATAGTGCCTGCTTCAGTTCCGTTATGACCTGATCCTGCCGCGTGAGATGGCCTAGAATGATTTCCTGTTGCTCTTGCAGGATCCTCACAGCATCCGCTACTTGCTCCTCGTCAGCATCATCGGGAGTTGTATCCCGAACCTGTCAAGGTACGGTCTGTCATGCATCAGCGTGGCGTTATTCCCCTCATTGCGGGTATCACTGATTGAGTCCTCAAAATGAGGCTGATCCCCTCGAATTCTAGGGTTGTGTCCATCATTAACAGTGTTATCTACCATTTTTTGCGATTTTTTCTAAGACAAAATAGTCAAAGCACATTAGTAAAAAAGGCAAGGATCAATTTAATTGCACGGTTGTTTAGGCCCCACGGTGGGCGTCAAACTGTTTACCCGTAAAACGGTACAGTTAAATTTATACATGATTTCTAGACAAGTGAATTAATTTGATCCTGAAATAATATAATAATCAAAGAAATACACAATACTTAGCCTTAGAATGTAGATGAAATAGCAAAGATGGTGATTCCGTGCACATGATTTCTGAACACAGCAAGGATGAGATCAAAAAGCAAGAAAGTGAAATTGTATAAAGCTTTGTATAGAATATTGTATATGTTTTTTCCAGAAAATTCGTATCCTTTATAATGGTAACTAAGCTCACTATTTATAGCTATGCCTAGAGAAAATAGTCCTAGGATCATACCCTCCTTTAATGCCAATTATGAGGGTCATTGATGTAGATGTAATAGTGAACGTAAATGCCAAATTCCCTATAACGGACCGTCACTCTTAATGCTGCAGAATATTCCTTCGTAAATGCTACGTAGTAAATGAACGTTATCCTTTCTGGTGAAAAGCGGGGTGGCTGCGTTCAGTCCTCAACCATACCATCTTGGATTCCACGTGTCCTTTTTAGTCAGCCACGTGTCATATCATATTTTATCTTATATAAGAAGAAAATACGAGGGCAAATTATACTAATTTATTATGATTAAATAATAAATTAGTAAATGATACGTAGTAAATGTGCTGAACATACTTAAGACATCAAGTTGGGTTGTAGCTTAGCTGTGGTACTTTTATTACTTACTTGGTGATTATAAAAACACATGTTTTTGGTGTATGGATTGGATACTACTAGTAAGTATTTTCTTCGTTATGTTTGTACGTAATGCTGTCACAGGGATGATGCCAGGCGCCAGCTCTATCTTGGAACTTTCCAACTTTAGAAACCTTACAAAAAAGAAGAAGGGGGAACGTCATTTACAAAGACTAAACTCGAGTAAACTTTAAATCGTATCTGTTCATTTAGAAAACGGCACCAAAGTCAAAGCCTTCTAGTTATAATAGTTAGAAATATGGTGCAAATAGAAAACCAGTTCCCATTTTTGAAATATGTGCCACCATCTCATGGTTTGAGATTCGAACATCTAGACTAACCAAATCTGGTCAAAGTAAACATTGGCATTTAAAATTAAAAAATAGTTATTTTGCATCTTAGAATATGCAAAGAACAAAAAGAAATATAAGTTGGAAAAAACAATCTCGTTGTGCTTTATCTCAATTTAGCATGTGAACATGATTCAAGTGAGTTAGTTGACAATTGCACAAAGGCTGACCAAAGTTGGCTACTTTACTCTTTCTTCCCGGTAATATTTGTTTGAATTCTTCCTGTGTACAAGAATGCATCAGAAATGGATATTAAGTAGTCCTGTCTAATGAGTTGATGTGTTGTGTATTTCACATATCACTGCCAAATCTTTCAAAGGACGCTCAAAAGTGTATATATTACCTCATCACTTCAGGTATCTAAGGAATCCTCCTTTACCCCTTAGTGGACCTATCGAGCATGCATGAATTTGGATTAGTCGGATAGATATTGGACAAAACAAATACCTAAAGAATCATCTCACACCAGATACCTACCTCTCATTTTCACATAACCATTTGACCGTTTAGGATTCAGTTACTATAAAGAGATTTTTTAACCTAAATCCATTATTTAAAATAAATAACAAACTCTTTTTTTAATATATTCGAATATATTAAGCAATTTTAGAAATAGACTTTTTTACTTAACGTTTTAGGTAATATTATTTCCAGAAATTTCAACATGCAAAAATTGATGGCTGATGGAGTGATTAAACAGAGGTATAAAACATTACTGTGAGTAATATGCTACTATTTCGTTACTCCCAGTAACTAACATTGCTAAACTGTCAATTACGACCATTGAAGCTTTGTGAGCTTGCCAGTATCAAACACAAAAACATGAGCAATCAGCTAGAAACTATTAACTGATTTGGACGAGGAAGCAACTCGAACTTCTTTAGTTTTAGAATAATCAGCACAACTACGAATAATATCGCTGATGTTATTTTAAGGATTCATACACTGAGCAGTTCAAACTGAGAATGCTCTAAGTATAGAGCAACGCCATGATATTAAAGGACGTTACATTAATGATTTAATCCTCTATTCATATTGAATTCTTGATGCCAGAGGGAAGAGTCTAGCAAAGAACAGATAAGGAAACACTGAAACCAAAGGGGAAAGTGTAAAGGGATTGAAGTGTATATGGTAAATGCAAATCCATGTCATGCTAGAGATAACTGTATCAGACTATTGGTTGCCCAAAATGATCTTGCTTCTGAACTTTTCTCAAGCTCATAATGTTCTGGATCTTGAATGGGCTGCTTTTCCTTCTATATATAAAAACATTAGTAAGTTTATAATCAGAATTCTTCCTCTGAGAGCATAGCAACTTTTTTTTTTTTGTTTTTTGATAAGCATGCCTAGAAACCATTGGTACAGTTTTCTTTCCAAGTCATTAAATATTTTAGCATAACACATATATGTTCAAAAAATATGGTTGCTCTATATTAAAATAGTCCTCCTAATCAATCATACAAGTTGGATCGTTAGTCTGACCATAATAGAGGCATCATGTGTGATGTAGTTGGTGAATCCCCCCCAATATTTGAGAAACAATCTTCGACGTAGCAAAGGTCACTACTGCAGTTGCATATAATGCAAAGTTGATTAATGAACATGTTTAATACAATCTTGTGATCTTCATCAATGTGACCATCTAGGACACAGAGATGATATAATTCCACAGGAACACAAAGTTCAAAGAGCAACGCAAACAAGACGAAGATGAATAGATAAATCCAGTACATCACCACTTCTCATAGTTACAAAAAAATTACAACAAACAGTTTTCCCATACGCCATTTTCAAATTCACATACACGACAAAATTCATAAAATGTATAGAAATGTAAGCACACACAACAGAAATAATAAATGTCTCACAAACAGGTGTGCCAGTTTAGATATACAATAATCAAGCTTTAGAGGCTTCTGCAGCAGCACCTTGTTTCAAGGCTCTGTCCAGTCTTGTCTCAAATGGAGTTGAATGCCAATTCACTCTCTTATCCTGCATTGTCATGAGAACCTATGTCTTAGTACCTAAGTGATGTGTATAAGCAAGTCGTATCCTTACTCAAAAAAAATTCAAATCAACCTTACCTCTCTGTACTTGCTGGTTGAGTTTGGTATGCCTTTAAAAGAAGAAACTGACCCGGAGTCTTTTGCGGATCCTGATGGATTCCAATAGGTCCCAACACTTCCTATGATAGGCATATCATCGGGGCTCCGACTGGGTGATTTTCTCGGGGAGGAAGATGCTGACATCTGTTTCAGCTCCTCAACTGTCAGGGCACCTAAAATCGGTCTGTCTTCAAAGCTCATCACAGAGTTGGAACCTCGTGACAAGCTCTTTTCTGAGCCAGCCTTCTTAGTATTGTCAGGTGTAACTAACCAATTTGAGAGACTAGCATCAACTCCAATTTCTTGATCCTTAGGCTTTGGCCTGAAACTAGCTGACAATGATTGCTTAAATGTCGGTTCTAAACTGAATGAAGCACGAGGCCCTTCTACTTCTGCGATAAAATTTTCCTTCTGTGGCAGCATCTTCAAGGGTTCTATCGCTTTAGATTTAATAGTTTTCCACTGACTGAGGTTTTCCACAGGGTTCAACACAGGATGGATATAAGCACTCCTATCTCTTACATATCCTTTTGTTTCGCCCTTTCTCATTTCCTTCTCAGGCACACCACACATTGCAGGACTATCCACTTCCTCCTCTTCATTTACTAGATGAAAGGACTTGTCATCAACCTTAGATCCCAATGATGCAGTTACAACTGATTCAGACCACACTTGAAGTCCACCTTCACAATCGGAATCCCCGCCGTAGTCTTCATCATCGAGATCACATTCGTCGTCCAAGTCACTGTCACCAAACTCCTCAGCCTCATCATCACTGTCTCTGCAGTTCTGATACCTGTGGTTTGGAGGGTATGATCCAACACTAGATATGGCCGAGCCCTCTTCAGAGGAAGAGTTGGACTGGCTTGATTTAGCAAGACAACCCTCCTCTTCTACGTTTTCACCAGCTTTCTTGGTTTCGGGTAAAGAATCTGTACTTTCATAGATTGAAACAGGATCATATGTGGTGACCTTTGAATCAAAGGTAACTCTTTTTCTAGCACTCAAGCTCAGTTGCTCCTCAGACCTATCTCTGCATCACATAAATCAATATTATTTAACTTGGTAAAATATAGAAGAAAAGATAGAAACAAATTAAAGGTACCAGGAAAGTCAGTAACTCACTGTGCTTCTGCAACCAAGTTCCGAGACCTATCTCTATATCACAACAATTCATATCATTTTAACTTAGTAAAATACAGTGGAATAGATCACAAATTTAAGATACTAGTAAAAGCAGTAACTCACAGTGCTTCCGCAACCAATTTCTCAGAGGAGGGTTCCTCTGTTATGCTTTGTTCGGTGGAGATTGTGCTTTTTGGAGGATCCCTACAGACATGTTTCTGCAGCAAAATTTTAGCTTTTACTTTGTTTATATGAATCCCAAAACAAAATAAGTAGTATAAATCATAGCTGTACTAATTAGAACTTCCAGTACCAAATAGTACACTAATAAATAAATTTCCACATCACCCACTTCATTAACCCCAACCCCAGTAAAACCACATACTGAACTTGACTAAAGCTCAAATTTAGATCAAACAGGAGAGAATTTCAAGAATTTATTTTTCTTCTACCCTAGGAGTATAGCAAGTAATAAAGGGTCAGTCCAAAAGACTCACTTAATCAAGAATACACTTTTCTGGAGTAAAATTTTATTTTTAACTTGTTTAAATGGCTCTAAAAGACAAAACCATAGCTCTATTCATTTGCCCAAAAAATGTTAGGATATTTTACTACACTAACCAAGAAATGTCCATCATCATCAACTTAATTAAACCTAACCCCAGATAAACCAACTTCCACAGTATTAACTAAAGCTGAAATCTTGGTGAAACACAAGAGAATTTCAGGAATTCACTTTCCAAGAATTTCATAAATAGAACAAGGAAAAATAGGGAAAAGGGAAACAACTACAGAGTAACCAGAAAAGGAAAAAAGGGGGTTAATCTGAAAGAAAGACTTACTTGGTGTCGAGGGATGACTCTGTTACTCTGTTTGCTGCGACGTTTCTTGTCCTTATCACCACCAAAACACCCAAGAAAACAACCCATTTAAGCAGCAACCCAAATTTGTTGTGAACTCAAATCTTGGTTTCAGATAGGGGAAGGGGGATTGTATTTCTGTTCCAGCCAAAAATGGTGGAGAAATAACAAAGGGTTATTAGCCAAGAATCCTCATGATGATAGCAGAGGAGGAGCGTTTGGGGGGAGTGGGGTAATTGGAACGGTCAAGAAATTTGGTAGGGGGGAAAAGGGGTTTATTACTTTGAAAAAAGTGCAAGTGACCGTTACACTTGAGTTGATATTTGTGGGCTTTTTCATTTTTGTGCGAGAGAACAGCCTGTAATATTATTACCAACGTTACGTATCAGAATTCAGAGCCGTGGATTTTGTTACTTTATTTTGATTTCTTACTTAATAAATACTACTAGTTGTTATAAGAAAATTAAATTACGGTGGATCTCTACTCTTCTCCATTATTTTCATAATTTTCAATACTTTAATAATTATGAGATTATGATTCTAATTTCATAACCTACTCCATGATCTTCTTCTCAAATGCTTAATGGCATGTTCAATGACATATTTTGCAATAGTGATTCTTCACTTTTCATGCCTATATAAAGGCCTTGTAATATATAAGAATAGATATACACAATTGAAGAAGAAAATCTCTTCCTTCTCTCTATCTCCACTTCTTGTTCATGTTTTACTAAATTGCTTTTATTTCATAACAACACTTCTTATTCATTTTTTACTAAATTACTTTTATTTCATAGCACGTTATCAACACAAGTTTCTAATCAATTGAGTTTGATCTCTTCCTTCTTCAAGAATTTCCGTATAGAAAATAGAAGAGACGGTATCATCATAAATTAAAGATATGATGGGATAGAAACTCAAGCAGTATATTTGATATCACAATTTGTTGGTATAGCTTAAAGGTAACATTGGCATAACTTACAGTTTATGGGTAACACACAAACCTTTATGTTTTATTTCACTATGTTTCCAAGAAGGTATGGTCTGTGCAATTTTGATTTATGCAATTTGTACTTTAAGGATTTACGTATCCATAAATATATTACTGCCCTAACATAATATATGACATTAAAAAAAAATATACTTCAAATAGTCTTGTGTAGAATAGTGCTTAAATCAGCAACTTCTTATGATCAATAATTAATAAAAGTTAAAAAGTTATGATTTTAAATACATATTGAGCTATATTTTTAATAAATAGTAGACAGTGCTTGCATAACAGATGCACTTCATTGTAGCTGCCACTCATCTCTTGGTTTATATTTCTTTTTCTGAAAAATAAGTAACCATTTATATTAACCACAATGCATTTCTTTTTGGCATGACTGCAATGGAGTTATGTAGCATTTCTTTGCAATTTTATCTAAGTTTAATCCAGAAGTGATAATAATTTTACTCAGAATGAGTCGCCAATGACTGTGTCCCTATAACCACCAAAAGTGGTAGGCTCGAGGGGGAGTCCTTATGCATTGTACCTATTATCCCGTCGGTAGAGGGCAAAGCGGTAGATTCAAGTCCACTATACCATGAGGGTTGGGTGTGAGCCCCGGTGTATCATGATGATGGGTCCCAACTCATTATGGTTTAAGATGTCTTTATATGGGTAAAGCATTTCGTTTGAGTCCTAATGCATCATATTGATAATAATAATAACTAAAGAAAAATAATATATTTTTCATGAAAAAGCATGAAGTTTGTCCCACTTGATTTGTTCCATTCTTGAAGTGAATGTGATAGCAGTGCATGATAAGTCTAAATAAAGACAAGTGGTTGACCAATGAATGTGGGCGTGCGAAAGACCAAAATAATAATAGTTATCATTATGGTAATTATAAAAAGGGAGAATAAGGCAATGTTTACCATCAAATTTTCAAACCTCCTTGAGAATGCAGACCCATTCCTAAAAGTGAATGTGAAAATATATGTGATAAAGATTATGCATAGTAATGTACTTATGCATGATTGGATAAATACTACAACTCACCTCTTATGGAGGTTTGAGACAAAGAAAGATAATGAATATTACCGTGTAGTTACATGAATATATCATTGGTCGCATACATGTGATATGCAAAAAAAAAAATATTTTGTCATGTCTTATGAAAGTTATTGAAAGCAAAATTAAAGCAAGAAATTATTTTCCTTATGATGATTTTGAACATGACAATTATTATGATATGATTCTCTTTGTGGAGGAGACATTCATTATATGGATGATGTGACAAAAGATCTTGTAGTACAAAAGCAGTTAAGAGCTCTGAAAGAACTAATTTGTTACTATCCGGATGAATGAAATTGTTCATGACATTAATATTGTAGTAAGTCCCAAAAGAAATATTTTGATTTACAGATATATATTAGACAAAATGGTTGGCATATTGAGACTATAAATGAAAAGACGATTGAATATCTTTATATTACCATAATCATACCGGGTAAATATGAAATGTTACCTGACTTTTCTTCTATTTGTACTACACAGGTGTATGCATGATGATGCAATCACATGCCACAAGTAAACTAAAGCTTTACTGAAATAAATATTAGTTGGCATGACCGGTTGGCCATTCCGATTCAATTATGATGTGAAAATTAATTGAGAATTACATTGGCATATATTGAAGAAATAGAAGATTTTTCAAGAATTCTCTTGTGCTGCTTATTCTCATGATATACCCGTTAAGGTTGGGATTGAATCCCTTGATTTCTGGAGCAAATAAAAGATGATAAATATATGGGCTCAGTCACCTGCGATGTGGACCTTTTATTATTATATGATTTTAATAGATGCATCTATTCTATGGTCATATGTGCATTTGTTCAACTTGCAGTTTGACTTTTGCAAGGTTACTAGCTCAAATTATTAGAGCAAAGTTCCAGAATATAAATTATGATGATTTATCTTGATAATACTGATTTTAATCCAAGTTGGTTTAGCCGAAATTGTATGGCTCCAATTATAGTTAAACCATTGGTTATGAGAACAAAACTCCCAAGACGAAATTTGGTATGAGATGTATTATTCAATATACAGCAGCACTTGTACACATCTAGCCAAGTTATGAAAAGTTCTCCCTATCACAATCGGTTCAGGGTCAGGAACCAAATAATTTTCATCTAGAAATATGGATGTGCTATATGATTTAATTATGCCACCAGAATACACAAATATGGGTTCCCAAAGAAGGTTGGGAAATGTGTTGCTGATCCCAACATTAGGGGGAGAAAATGGGCATCTGAGAAATTAATACGCGGAATGAATTATTATGAATACATATAGATCCTCATACAAGAAAATATGAACTTGAAGTTCAAGTGATAATTCATTTGCAAATTATTGCCAGACGCATTTGCTGACCCAAAGCTAAATGTTATATTTCAGCTGCTAATGCTCCAAATAGAATAACATCCCTGATGGACAGATTTTATGGCACGCGTAAAGAGTAATAGACTAATCAGTTCCAAAGATAAAACTCATTGAAGAATGAGAGGAGCAAATGTTCAAGATGGTCATAATAAGGAGGCAAGTGCTCTAGAAGAGCACCACTACATAACACTTCATAAAACCTCATGTGAGAGGCAGGCACCTGAAAATAATGAGATAAAGAGATCTCAATAAGTTATGTCTTTATTGGGTAATAATGGAACCGATATAAAAAGATCGTCGACGATGTTGTTAATATAGTATAGCACTCAATATTATTAATATTGACTAGGATCTTGAGCTCAAATCTGTCATGGAATGTAGACAGATAAATGACTTGCCAAAATTAAAAAAAAATACGCAATCAAGATTGGTTTCACCTGAAAAATGTAAAGTTAGACGGATAGTCCCGACACCTAAAAGTATAAAGCCAGTAGAGGTATAAATGTGTTCTTGTGCGAAAAAAATCAAGTCGATAGACATAAAGACGACCCGTGTCACAAGAATATTTATAAATATCCTGGCATTGATTATATAGAGACATATTCTCCTGTGATGGATGTAGTCATTTCAAGTTTTAATCTGGCAATACATTAAAAGCTTGATATGTGTATAATGGAAATTACTAAAGGATATAAATTGTTTTGAAGCATATTAAGATTTCCAAGAAATTTATTAAATAAACCTTCAAAAATCCTTATACAGATTGAAACAATTAGGGCGCATGTAGTATAATCGCCTGAGTGAGTACTTGTTAAAAGAAGGGTACAAGAATGATTCAATTTCTCTTGTGTTTTTATAAAAAGATCTGGATCTGAATTTGTTATAATCGCCGTGTATGTTGATGATTTAAATATAATTGGAACTCCTGGGGAGTTTTCTAAAACAGTAGACTGTTTAAGAAAGAATTTGAAATGAAAGATCTTGGATAGACAAAATTTTGTCTTGGTCTACAAATTGAGTATATGAACGATGTAATTTTTGTTCATCAATCAGCATACACTGAAAAGATTTTAAAGCGATTCTATATGGATAAAGCACATCCATTGAGTACCCCGACGGTTGTGAGATCACTCGATATAAATAAAGATCCATTCTGACCTCATGAAAATAATGAAGAGCTTCTTGGTCATGAAGTATCATATCTTAGTGCAATTAGTGCACTAATGTATCTTGCTAACACTAAGGCCTGACATAACTTTTTCAGTTAATGTCTTAGCAAGATATAGCTCTGGTCCTACAAGAAAATATTGGAATGGAATCAAATACATATTGCGGTATCTAAAAGGGACTACTGATATGGGCTTATTTTATGGCTATGTGTTTACATGTGGAGACACTGCCATATCTTGGCGATCGACTAAGCAATCAATCGTGGCACTTCATCTAATCATGCTGAGACAATTATTATTCATGAAGCAAGTGAGAATGTGTATGGTTGAGGCCTATAATACATCTTATTCGAGACAAATGTGGTTTGAAGTGTGCCAAACTACTCACAATTTTGTATGAAGACAATGCAACATGCATAGCCCAATTGAAGGGAGGATTCATAAAAGGAGATAGGACAATGCACATTTCACCAAAGTTATTTTTCACACATGATTTTCAAAAGAATTGTAATATCAATGTGCAACAGATTATGGCTGATTTGTTCACCAAATCTCTACCGACGTGAACCTTCAAGAAACTAGTATACAAGATTGGGATGCGAAGTCTCAGGGATGTGAATTGATGCTCTCATTAGGGGGAGTTAATACGTATTGTACTCTTTTTTCCTTACAAGGTTTTGTCCCACATGGTTTTCCTTGCAAGGTTTTAACGAGGCAACCAAAAGGCGTATTTCTAAACATGTGCATTATTTTTCCTTCACTAGGATTTTTTTTTCCCCATAGGGTTATTTCCTAATAAGGTTTTAACGAGGCACATTATCTATGGACATCCAAGGGGAGTGTTATAAGAAAATTAAATTATGGTGGATGTCTACTCTTCTCCATTATCTCCATAATTCCCGATACTCTAATAATTATGGAGTTATGATTGTAACTTCATAACCTCCTCCATGATCTTCCTCTCAAATGCTTAATGACATGTTCAATGACATATTTTGTAATAGTGATTCTTCATTTTTCATGCCTATATAAAGGCCTTGTAATAGATAGGAATAGATATACACAATTAAAGAAGAAAATCTCTTCCTTCTCTTTATCTCCACTTTTTGTTCATGTTTTACTTAATTGCTTTTATTTCATAACAACATTTCTTGTTCATGTTTTACTAAATTGCTTTTATTTCATAACACTAGTATAATAATAATAATGGTGGGTCAACAGAATTTTATAATATGAACTACCGGATAACTTCATAATAAATGATTTAATAAATCAAAAAATTAAAGTAAACAATTTGCTATAATATAATAATAATTTACACCTGATAATATAAAAAAATCATTCCATTAGTGCATATAATCTAATTCTTTTTAATAACCTATTCACTTCTTTTTTCGGAGGGACGAGATTCAAACATTACAACTCAAATCAATCACTAACTCTATTGAAATAGCTATAACCAGATTTAATTAGCCTATCTTAGGAGATCCGAACCACATCATCTGGTAAATCCTTTTTATTATAATTTTTTTTTCTATTTTTGCAGCTTCCTCTAGGTGATGAAGTATTTCCTCTATCTCAACTTGTTGGGAAATGGGAACTATTGTTTATTAAAACTAAGTTGATCAGTTTTTGATATTAAACAGAGTAGATTAGTTTTTTTAAAATTAAATTTAAATATTCATCAGTTACATGAAAACAACAGTAAGTTAAAATACTCCTCGTATCAAAATCACAAATGAATACAATCATAAATGTTAGTCAAAATTCATGTAAATTTTCAAATATTTTAATATAGAGAGATTAGTAATGGCACTCACTTTCCTTAAAATCAGGCAATAGATAAAAGACACACATACTTTTGACGCGTCAATTATATTTGTTTATTTTATTTCTTATTCTCCTTCAAATTTTATAGGGATATGCAGTTTCCTCTTCCAGATTTAGCACTATAAATGTATTCTTAAAATTGTTTTTATCGGAAAGCTTTACTTTTTCTTGTTCTCTAATTGTGCAAATAAGCGAAGGCATGTTTTAAATAACAGTACTAAGTTCGTTTTGGGAGTTTTACGTAGCTATACTACAATAGAAACTTATCATTTAATTATAATTTACTATTTATATACAAAATAATGTATTAAATCACAATTTTCCTCATGTTTTTCTTCCCTGATAAATTTTGGTGCTCAACCATTTTTTTTTTTTTTCTGGTCACAACCACTGCCGCCTCCTTTTTCTTCTTATATCCACCGTCCCACGACCATTAAGATTGAAACTCCAAAATGAAAATTCACTCCCAAAAAATAAGGCCTTTCAATATTGCAGACGAAAAATATCAAACAACAGCAACAATGAGTACAATGAGCTACAACCTTGATATTTTGAATCCTTATAATCCCCTAAATAGTACTTAAAGTTAGAAAATTTCAATATTCAGCTGAAAAATCACGATTACAAAAGCTATTTGCATTTGGTAAAACAGAAACGTAAACATATTAATGATTTCTTTTAGCTTTTTTGAATCAATAAACTAAATCGTATTAATCAGAAGCGAGTAAATCAAAATTAAAAGTCTGAACCCATTAAAAACTCCATTGACTGCCATTAAAAGACTTTGAAGCTTTGAATTTTGCAAAATTGATGTTTGTTTGGATTATATATTGTTGCAAATGATTGAGAATATCCTTTGGGCCACAGATGCGAGAAGAAGCTAGCCAGGCATGGACCGCAGGTGCGACGAGCTTCCGCAGAAGCGAGTGCCCATCCGCAGAAGCGAATGCTGGAGGCCTGGGCTAGGACCGCACCTACAATGGATTTTCTGCAGGTGCGGCGCCGCAGATGCGGCCCATGGTTTGCCTAAGTCAACACAAGAGTCACAAAGTCACTAACTAGAGCTATTTCTTTCAAAAATCTTGTTTCTAACCATAAGTACACAGTTAAGTGTGTTGGTGCCAAGTGAAACATGTTTAACTCCTCGAGAATGACTTAATTAGGTCATTTTTATTCACTACTACTACTATTATTACCTAAACACTAAAAACTGACTCAGTCCCTTAAGAAGGTTGTCACACCATCCATCGTTGGGAAGAGTTACCCAGTTCACACAAAAACTACCTTTGGAAAGAATCGTGGCATTAAGAAAACCAAAGGCTTATTGTCTACAAAAACATAAAAAGAAGCTACTAAATCAAGAAGGAGCTACTAATTCAAAAAGAAGTTAGAAGCTACTCACTTAAACACTAACTAATAAGAAAACAAACATAAAGAAGCTACAAAGCAAAAACTATCGAAAGATAACGAATATACATAATGAGGAAGAATGAGAAGGTATATACACAATGAGAGAAGAAGAGAGAGTATATACAGAATAAGGAAAGAAAAGAAAATATTGTCAAGTTATTATAAACCAATTATCTCAGAATCATCAAATATAATCAAATAAACACCATTCCCCCCC
>MCJB01050329.1:9882-44713 GCA_002018475.1 Nicotiana obtusifolia
CCTGTTGCCCATAAAGTGTCATTTACAATCATCACAGTGTCCTTGCATAGTTGGTAAAGCCCACGCACGTTTGGTAAAGGTCCTGCAGATTTGGTGAAGGTACTGCAGGTTAGGTGAGGGCCCTGCACGTTTGGTATAGCTTGAGCAGTATCATTGACTTTTGAATATGAGTTGGCAGTTAACGCAACGGACATATCGGCCATCACGAGGTGAAACTCGACGTGGCCCATCGATCGCCATATCGAGCCTGGCCTCAACTCTGGTTCCAACCTCGATATCGGATATCGGTCCGAGCACCGATCATATGGTTCTGACCTCCTACATCGGACATGTGGTTTCGACTACTGGTCGGCTAACCGGTGCCGAGGGTCGACCTCGAGATTCAACCTCGATCTGTTCTTTTATGAAAAAACCTGATTTTGCCATACACACCATTAATAACCGTTCCATTGAATATATGAAACAAAATGCTATATATAGCCCATACTGGCTCTTAATTATAAAATGTACTCTCACTATGTATGGCGCTCAACTATTACCACTCGTTGAGTGAACTCTGTACTAGCTGTATCATAACTTCAGGTTCAATAGAAAATGAAGTATTGTGCTTAAATATTAATTTTAATCAAGTTAAAAATTTTAAACTATCAGATAAAATGGTAATTAAATGAAAAATCCCAAATTGTTTTAACAGTAACCCACTAACAAGTCATGAGTCTGTGGAATCTAACGAAACTGAAATACATAAGCTAAGAGGCATTCCGAAAAAATAATAAAAATGTTTAAAAATAAATAAGAAACTGAGAAGAGTCCGTTACTGTTGGGATGAGTTAATGACGCCTGCCAACTGAGTCTAGAATGTCTCCTCCAGCCAACCTATGTCTTCAATAATCGTCATACTATGTACCAGGCCCAAATGGGCAAAGTATTACCAAAAGATACACAGTAAGTCTCACAAGCTACCTCCTAAAAAGGCGAAGGAGGCCATTTGGAAAAAATAATAATAAGAAAGAAATTGGATTCATGGGAAATCATGTAAATCATATAAAATCTATAAATAAGTAAGGAACTAGAAACTGAATGACACGACCTCATTTTTCCTCCATAGAATTTCGTGACGGCACCTAGTCTCTAAGACTAAGTAAGCCTAATAATTATGCGGAATAACTGAATATAAGCTAAAACTCAAGTTTGAATTTCTAGCATAAATAAAACTGCAATTTAAAATGATTACGATTCACAAAACCCGGTAGAAATAAGCCACAAGTTTCTAAAAGCAATATTAAGTGACTATATACATCAAAGTCTAATGAAAATAAGGGAAGAACGACATCAAAAAGGTAGAGGGGGACTCAGAGGTCTGCGGACGCTGGCTGATATACCTTGAAGGCTCCACGAATCACTGCTCACTGATAGTGGGGCTGGTAAGAGATACCTGGATCTGCACAAAAAGATGTGCAGAAGAGTAACATGAGTACACCACAATGGTACTCACTAAATGCCTAGCCTAACCTCGGTAGAATAGTGACAAGGTCAGGTCATGGCCCTACTGGTTTAAAAGATAAGCAAGGCAAAAGATATAATAATATTTTAAAATGACTGGGATTTAAGCAACAAGAAGTGTTAGAAAATAACAGCACAGCAAATAGAGGCAAACAAAAGGGGTACTCCTGAGGTATCGCCTCGTAACCCAAAAGTAAATTCTCAACAGGGGCGGAGGGGGGAGGGGATCTCCATAGGTACCACCTCGTAGTCCCAAAAGTAAATACACATGACGTGAGGATCTCCCGAGGTACCGCCTCGTAGTCCTAAAATTAAATATGCACGACAGGGGGATCTCCTAAGTTACCGCCTCACAGTCCCACAGTAAATATGCAAGACAGGGGAAATGTAGTCCCAAAGTAAATATGCAGCAGATAACCGCAGGAACAACGAATTTACAGCAAGAAATCATACATTTAAAGATTTAATTCAAATCAAGGTATGTAGGTAATTCAACTAAGCATGTTGCACAAATTGAAAGTAAGAGGTAAGGCATGTAGACATGTGATAGTAGGCTAAACATGATCACTACATATCCTAAGGCAACTCAGTTCGGGAATGTGAAAGAAGAAAACTCAACAAGAACCGAAATTTCCACAATTAGCCGTTGTATGTACTCGTCACCTTGCGTACACGGCGCTCACATATCACAGATTGTTACAACAGTATCAAATCCTAAGGGGATTTTCCCCACACATAGTTAGACAAGTTACTTACCTCAAATCCAGCTCAATCAATTGATAAGGATGCCTTCCCTAGATTTTCCAACTCCGAATGGCCCAAATCTAGCCAAAAGCAATTACATACCGTGAATAGAGCTACAAGAAACTAATTAAAATAATAAATCTACGACTTTAGCAAAGAATGAAAAAATCGCCCCAAAACGTCGACCCGGACCCACGTCTTGGAATCGGATAAAATTCATAATATACGAATACCGATTCAACCACGAGTTCACCCATACCAAAATTACTCAAATCCGATACCAAAATTCCAATCAAAACCTCAAAATTTGGTCTATGAACTTTCTTCAATTTTTTCCAATTTTCCACCCCAAAACACTAATCAAATGGTGGAATTAAAGACATAATCGTTGAAATTAACTAAACTAGGTAAGAATCACTAACACCAAATACCCACGTGAAAATCTCTCTAAGAATCGCCTAAATCCGAGCTCTCAAGTCCAAATGGTGAAAAATAACATAAACCCACGTGAAAATCTCTCTAAGAATCGCCTAAATCAGACTCTACATCTTTGCGAACGTGTGACACTCATCGTGAACGCGAGGCAAAAATCCCAGCAACACTTAACTCCTCTACGCGAACGCGGGAGCACCATCACGAACGCATAGAAGGAAACCAGACACCATAACTCCTGAAGCTTTAGCCATCATCTAAGGCCAAATTCCAATCAATTAACCATCCAAAAACCACTCGAGGCCCCCGAGACCTCAACCAAACCTACCAACAAGTCCTAAAACATCATACAAACATAGTCATGCCTTTAAATCACATCAAACAACTCTAAAAACATAAATTGCGCATCGATTCAATCCTAATGAACATTTAAATTTCAAACTTCTATATTCGACACTGAAACCTATCAA
Organism: Nicotiana obtusifolia; assembly: GCA_002018475.1. Taxonomy (NCBI): domain Eukaryota; kingdom Viridiplantae; phylum Streptophyta; class Magnoliopsida; order Solanales; family Solanaceae; genus Nicotiana; species Nicotiana obtusifolia. Next base: position 13,032 of record MCJB01050329.1, read on the forward strand.
ATCCATTCCGATTGACCTCAAATTTTGTACACAAGTCATAAATGACATTACGGACCTGTGCCAACTTCCAGAATCGAAATCCGACCCCGATATCAAAAAGTCTGCCCCTGATCGAACTTTCCAATATTCATCCAACTTTCCAACTTTCGCCAATTAACGCCGAAATGACCTATGGACCTCCAAATCAATACCCTGACACGCTCCTAAGCCCAAAATCACCATACAAAGCTATTGGAACCGACGAAACTCCATTCCAGAGTCGTCTTTACACAATTTAAACTACTGTCAATTTCCTAGAACTTAAGATTCCATTTCAGGTACTAAGTGTCTCATTTTACTCTGAAACAAAAAATATATCCTCCCGGCAAGTCACGTAACCACAAAATGAAATAGAGTGAACAATAAATAGGAGTTCGGGGCTAATACTCTCAAAAAGACTAGCCAGGTCATTGCATCCTGCCCCTCTTAAAACAAACATTCATCCTCGAATGAGTATAGAGACATACCTGAAGTGGTGAAAGGATGAGGATAACAGCTGCGCATATCATGCTCGATCTCCCAAGTCGCCTCCTCGACCAGATAACCCCTCCATTGAACCTTTACTGAAGCGATGTTCTTTGACCTCAGCTTCCGAACCTACTTGTACAAAATGACCACGGGCCCTCAACATAAGATAGATCCTTATCCAACTGGACCGAGCTAAAGATTGACACATGAGACGGATTACCGTGATACTTCCAGAGCATGGAAACATGGAATACTAGATGAACTGCAGAGAGACTAGGTGGCTGTGCAGGTCTGTGAGCCACCTGTCCAACCCTCTCAAGAATCTCAATCAGCCCGATATACCTAGGGCTCAAGTTGCCCTTCTCTCCGAACCTCATAACACCTTTCATGGCGGAAACCTGGAACAAGTCCCGCTCCCCAATCATGAATGCAATGTTGTGAACCTTCCAATCAGCATAACTCTTCTGCCTGGACTTGGCCGTACGAAGTTGATCCTGAATCAATTTTACTTTCTCCAAGGCATCCTGAACCAAGTCTGTACTCAATAGCCTAGCCTCGCCCAGCTCGAACCAACCCACTAGAGACCGGCACTATCTACCATACAAAGCCTCATACGACACCATCAGAATACTTGATTGATAACTGTTGTTGTAGGCAAATTGCGCAAGTGGTAATAACTGATCCCAAGAACCCCCAAAATCCATCACACACGCACGAAGCATATCCTCTAATATCTGAATAGTGTGCTCCAACTATCCATCCGTCTGAGGGTGAAATGCTATACTCAACTCCACCCGAGTACCCAACTCACGCTGTAAGGCTCCCCAGAACCGTTATATAAACTGAGTACCACGATCAGAGATGACAGATACCGGTACGCCAAGAACTTTGACAATCTTGCGGATGTAAACCTGAGCCAGCTGCTCCGAAGAGTAAGTAGTAACCACAAGAGTGAAATGAGCTGACTAGGTCAATCTATCCACAACCACCCAAACTGCATCGAACTTCCTCTGAGTCCATGGGAGCCCAACAAAAAAAATGCAAGGTGATCCGCTCCCATTTCCACTCTAGAATTTCTAACTTCTGAAGCAATCCACTTGGTCGCTGATGCTCATATTTCATATGTTGACAATTTAGGCAACGAGCTACATATTCCACTATGTTCTTCTTCATCTGCCTCCACCAATAATGCTGCCTCAAGTCCTGATATATCTTCGTGGCACCTAGTGAATGGTATACCGCAAACTGTGAGCCTCCTGGAGAATCAACTCATGCAAACCATCTACATTAGGCACACATAGCCTGCGTTGCATCCGTAATACACTGTCATCTCTGATAGTGACTTCCTTGGCATCACCGTGCTAACCCGTGTCCTTAAGGACAAGCAGATGGGGGTCATCATACTGACGCTCCTTGATACAATCATAAAGAGAGGACTGAGAAACCACAGAAGACAACACTCTGCTCGGCTCGGAAACATCCAATCTGACAAACTAGTTGGCCAAAGACTGAACATCCAAGGCTAAAGGCCTCTCTGCTACTGGTAGATATGCTTAACTGCCCAAACTCTCCGCCTTGCGACTCAAAGCATCAGCCACCACATTGGCCTTTCCGGGATGATAGAGAATGGTGATGTCATAATCCTTAAGCAGCTCCAACCATCTCCGCTGCCGCAAGTTAAGGTCCTTCTGTTTAAACAGATAGTGTAGACTCCGGTGATATGTGAAAACCTCACAAAGGACACCGTACAAATAGTACCGCTTGATCTTCAAGGCATGAACGATAGCTACTAACTCGAGGTCGTGGACCAGATAGTTCTTGTCATGCACCTTCAGCTGTCTAGACGCGTAGGCAATTATCCTATCGCCCTGCATAAACACCGCGCCGAGACCAATGCGCAACGCATCATAATATACCGTATAGGACCCCGAACCAGTAGGCAACACTAACACTGGGGTTGTAGTCAAAGCAGTCTTGTGCTTTTGAGAACTCCCCTCACAATCCTCGGTCCACCTGAACGGAGCACCCTTCTAGGTCAATCTGGTCATAGGTGCAGCAATAGACGAGAGACCTTTTATGAATCGGCGGTAATACCCTGCCAAGCCGAGAAAACTCCGGATCTCCATAGCTAAGGACTGTTTGAGCCAACTCTCCACTGCTTCAATCTTCTTTGGATCTACCTTAATCCCATCACTCGATATTATATGACCCAAAAATGCCACTAAATCTAGCCAGAACTAACACTTTGAAAATTTTGCATATAACTTCTTTTCCGTCAAGGTCTGAAGCACGGTCCTCAGATGCTGCTCATGATCCTCCCGACTCCGGGAGTACACCAGAATGTCGTCAATAAACACAATGATGAAAGAGTCAAGATAGGGCTGAAATACACTGTTCATCAAGTGCATGAATGCTTCTGCAGCGTTGTCAGCCCAAAAGACATCACAAGGAACTTGTAATGACCATACCGAGTCCTGAAAGCAGTCTTCGGGTTTTCTTGCTCCCAAATCTTCGATTGATGATAGCTTGAATGCAAGATGATCTTAGAGAACACCCTGGCTCCCTGAAGCTGATCAAATAGGTCATCAATACGTGGCAAAGGATACATGTTCTTCACTGTCACCTTGTTCAGCTGGCGATAATCAATACACATTCACATAGAACCATCCTTCTTTTTTACAAACAAGACAGGAGCACCCCACGGTGATACACTAGGCCGAATGAAGCCCTTATCGAGCAACTCTTGCAACTGTTCCTTTAACTCTTTCAACTCTATTGGGGCCATACGATAAGGTGGAATAGATATGGGATGAGTGCCAAGTAAAAAATCAATGCCAAAGTCAATATCTCTGTCTGGCGGCATGCTCGGAAGATTTGCTGGAAATACATCTACAAGATCCCTCACTACCGGAACTGACTCAACGGTAGGAGTATCAACACTAACATCCCTCACATAGGCCAGATACGTGTCACACCCCTTTTTCAACCATTCGCTGAGCTTTAAGAAATGAGACAACCATGTTAGGAACATGATCTAAGGTACCTCTCCATTCTAGCCGCGGTAGACCTGCATAGCCAATGTCACCGTATTAGAGTGACAATCAAGGATAGCATGATAGGGCGACAACCAGTCCATGCCCAAAATAACATCAAAATCCACCATACTCAGCAATAATAAATCGGCTCTAGTCTTAAAATCACTAAGAACAATAAAACATGACCAATACACACGGTCAACAATAATAGAATCACCCACGAGTGTAGATACATAAATAGGTGAACTCAGAGAATCACGGGATACACCTAAATACGGGGCAAAATAAGATGATACATAGGAGTATGTAGAGCCTGGATCAAATAAGACTGATGCATCTCTGTGACAAACAGAGTTGATCCTAGATAATATAAGACTGATGCATCCTTATGACAGACCGAAATAATAGCTGTGATAAAAAAATCTGATGTAACTGCCTCTGTCCTAATAGGAAAGGCATAATATCTGGTCTGGCCTCCCCCTCTAGGGCGACCTCTACCTGTCCGACCTCCACATCTAGCTGGCTGTGCAGGTGGGGTAGTAGATGGTGCTATATCCATAGCATGAGGACCTGGTGGAGCACGCGGTGCCTGAGAAATCTGTGGAGGTGTACCCCTCCTAAGTCTGGAGCAATCCCTCACCATATGGCGAGTGTCGCCACACTCAAAACAAGAACTCAGATGACGTGGCTGCGGTGACTGGCTCAGGCCTGATCGACTAGACTGACCACTGAAAGCACTCGGTTCAGGAGGCACACTAGACAGTTGCCGTGGATAATAAGGATGTTGGGGCCTAGTAGTGGCTGGAGCACCACTAGCGGCTGAAAGTGCTAAATTGACAGGGCGACCCATATAACCTTGCTCTGACAAGCTGTAGCTGGGGCACGAGTGCCACTATAAGTTCCAGACTCCTGAGACCTCTTGGCCTCTCTCTCCTCTCTATCACGAGTCAGCATACCCTCCAAGCTCTTAGCAATCCCTACTACATGCTGGTACGCAATATCCATCTCCAACTCTCGGGCCATGCTCAATCTGATACTAGGGTTGAGCCCCTCAATAAACTCACGAACTTACTCTCGAACAGTAGCGACCAAGGTCAGTGCATGCCTAGCCAAATCACTGAACCAGACCATAAACTCTAACAGGGTTAAAGAACCCTGGCGCAACTGCTCAAACTCTGTGCGCCATGCATCTCTGAGACTCTAGGGAACATACTCCCTCAAGAACATGTCTGAGAACTGAGTCTAAGTGAGTGAAGCTGCCTCAGCCGAACTATCCAACTCGTATGTGCACCATCACTGATAGGCTGCTCCTCTAAGCTGGAATGCAGTGAAAGAAACCCCACTAGTCTCCCCAACACCCACAGTATGGAGGATACAGTGGCACTGCTCAAGAAAACCCTGGGCATCCTCAGACCCAAGCTAGTGAAAGTAGGAGGGTGGTACTTCTTGTACCTCTCGAGCCTGAGTTGCTCTACCTCAGAAACTGCTGCCCTAACCTAGGGCTGAATTGGAGCTACCGACTACATCAGTATGATCTCTGGAACATGGTCAACCTGAACCCGCTGCTTTGGGGTACTGGCGACGGGAGTCTGTGCTCTTCCCCCAGCCTGAGATGTGGTTGGAGCAAGGGGTATCAACCCTACTTGAGCCAATGTGCTGGACATGCTCAGAAATTGGGCTAGAATCTCCTGGAGGGCTGGTGCAGTGACAGACGTCTCAGGTGCCTGTCCTCCAACTAGAGCTATTGGTGGTTCCTATGTAGCAGCTCATGTGGGTGCTCTGGCTGCACCACGTGGACATCCTCGGCCTCTACCCCGGCCCCGGCCCCGGCCCCGGCCCCGCCTTCTCGCGGCCATAGTAGGGGCACTGGTCTCTAGTCATCTGATCCAGATATACGTGTCTTCACCATCTGTGAGAGAATAGAAATACAAAAATTTAGAATCCGAAACTAAGAGCTCGCATGATAAGGAATCAAATAAGTGAAGCTCTTCCTAACGGTTCCATAGCATCCCAAAGATAAGTAAAGACTTCTCCGTACTAATTCGCGAGACTCTACTAAACTTGCTTGTGACTCATATCACCTATGAACCTAGGGCTCTGATACCAACTTGTCACAATCTGATTTTCTCTTCGTAGGATGTCCTGACGGCACCTAGTCTCTAAGGCTAGGTAAGACTAATAATTATGCGGAATAACTGAATATAAGCTAAAACTCATCTTTGCGGACGCTGGCAGAAATACCTTGATGTCTCCACGAATCACTGCTCTCTGACACCGAGGGTGGTAGGAGGTACCTGGATCTGCACAAAATGATGTGTAGAAGAGTAGCATGAGTACACCACAACCCTACCTAGTAAGTGCAAGTCTAACCTCGGTATAGTATTGACGAGGTTAGATCACGGCCCTACTAGTTTAAAAGATAAGCAAGGAAAAATATATAATAATATTTTGAAATAACTGAGAATTTAAGCAACGAGTTGTGTCGGAAAATAACACACTAAATAGAGGAAACAACAGGGGCACTCCCGAAGTATCGCCTTGTAACACAAAAGTTAATCTCAACATGAGGGCATCTTCCAAGGTACCGCCTCGTAGTCCCAAAAGTAAATATGCCCGACAAGGCGATCTCCTAAGGTACCGCCTTGTAGTCTTGAAGTAAATATGCCAGACAGGGGGGACTCTCCGAGGAACCGCCGTGTAGTCCCAAAGTAAATATGCAGCAGATATCCGATGGAACAACGAATTTACAGCAAAAAATCTTACAGTTAAAGATTTAATTCAAATCAAGGGAAGCAGGTAATTCAACTAAGCATGTTGCACAATTTGCAAGTAAGACATAAGGCATGTAGACATGCGATACTAGTCTAAACATGATCACTACGTATGCTAAGGCAACTCAGTGAAGGAATTTTGAAAGAAGACAACTCTGCAAGAACCGAAATTTCCACAATTAGCTCATGTATGCACTCGTCACCTTGCATACATGACACTCACATATCACATATAATTACAACAGTACCAAATACTAAGGGGATTACCGCCACACAAAGCTAGACAAGCCACTTACCTCAAATCAAGCTCAATCAGTTGATAAGGATGCCTTTCCCTTGATTTTCCGACTCTGAATGGTCCAAATCCAGCCAAAGGCAATTACTTACCATGAATACAACTACAAGAAACTAATTCAAATAATAAATCTACAACTTTTAGCAAAGAATCGAAAAATCGCACCAAAAAATCAACCCAGACCCACATCTCGGAATCGGGTAAAAGTCATAAAATACGAACACCCATTCAACCACGAGTTCAGCCATACCAAAATTACTCAAATTCGATACCAAAATCTCGATCAAAACCTCAAAAATTGGTCTAAGAACTTTCTTCCATTTCCCCCTAATTTTTCATGCCAAAAAACTAATCAAATGGTTAAATTAAAAACATAATCATGGAAATTGATCGAAACTAGGTGAGAATCACCTACCCCAAACACCCACGTGAAAATCTCTCCAAGAATCTCCTAAATCCGAGCTCTCAAGTCTAAATGGTGAAAAATGACATAAACCCTCGATTTTGGGATTTTAAGTTCTGCCCAGGTGCTTCCTTCTTCGCGAATGTTGAAGCTTCCTCGTGTTCGTGAAGCACACCAATGCTTCTGCCAAAAAACCTCCTACACCAACGTGAGGTACCACTCACGAACGTGGAGCCTTCCCTGCCTGACCCTTCGCGAACGCTTGCTCATCTGCGCTATCACGTAGGCTAAAAGCCTGAGGCCCCAACTGGCCGTTCTTCTATGCGAACGCGGAGTCCCTCATGCGATCACGTAGACCTCAGACTCCACATCTTCGTGAATGTGGGACACTCATTGCAAACGCGACGCACAAATCCCAGCAACACTTAACTCCTCTACGCGAACACGGGAGCACCATCGTGAACGCGTAGAAGGAAACCAGACAACAGAACTCCTGAAGCTTTAGCCACCATCTAAGTCCAAATTCCAATCTGTTAACCAATCAAAAACCACTGAAGGCCCCCGGGACCTCAACTAAACCTACCAAAAAGTCCTATAACATTGTACTAACTTAGTCGAGCCTTTAAATCACATCAAAAAAAGATAAAAACACGAATTGCACATCGATTCAAGCCTAATGAACTTTTAAACTTTAAACTTTTACATTCAACGCTGAAACTTATCAAATCAAGTCCGATTGACCTCAAATTTTGCACACAAGTCATAAAAGACATTACGAACCTGTTATAACTTCCAGAATCAAAATCCAACCTCGATATCAAAGAGTTTGCACCCAACCGAACTTTCTAAAATTTATCCAACTTTCGTCAAATAACGCCGAAATGACCTACGGACATCCAAATAAACATCCAAACACACTCCTAAGAGCAAAGTCACCATACGGAGCTATTCAAACCGACGAAACTCCATTCTGGAGTCGTCTTCACATAATTCTAACTATGGTTAATTTCCTAGAACTTAAGCTTCCATTTTAGGGAGTAAGTGTCCCATTTCACTCCGAAACCAATAATAAATCCTCCCGGCAAGTCAAGTAACTATAAAATAAAATATAAGGAGCAATAAATAGGGTTCAGGGATAATCCTCTTAAAACAATCAGCTGGGTCGTTACACTGAAACTATAAGCTGAATTGTAAGTTGAAAACTAAAATTGAACATAGAAAATTGGTTTATGACTGATATCTGAAATAGAAAATTGAGTTATCTTTAAAGAAATAACTTTTATGAAAATAGTTACATATAGTGGCCCTACATACGTAAGCATCTGGGAACACGCACGAGGGATTGCCATTCTATCTTCCCAACAAACAATTGGTATTTGTTAGCGTGGGGTAGTGATAAGTTAGTTTTACTAGCAGACTTCTTTGTGTTTTAAGAGAGTTTGTGCTCCATTTTTAGGAATAAGTTGACTAATTGTGCTTTAAATGATATATTTTCAGGATGAATCATGTTATAGTTATTTGTATGACTACGTGAGCTTCTAGAATCATGGTAGAGACATGTGTAGGCAGTGATTATTTGTTTGAGCATGATATGTGTTATTGTTTGGCGTATCCGCTTGATTTGAGTCATAGTTGTATACTTCACACATGCATAAACATTAGGATGATATGCATAAACACTAGGAGTGTGTGATTTGGCAACATGTTCGTATACATGCTCTTGTATATATAATCTGTGATATGGATTGGTTTGGCAGCACGCGAGTTATTCGTACGTTGATTATGTTATGGCATGTGAGTTATTCATGCCGCACATGATTTTCTATGCGGTTGTTATGATTATTGGCACGTGAGTTATCCGTGCAACACATGAGTTGCCCGTAAGGTTGTTATGATTATTGGCACGTGAGTTATCCGTACAACATGTCAATTGTCTTTATGGTTTCTATGAAAACAGATAAGTGTTTTGAATTTTTGCATATCTTCTTTATATGTTTCTTTACTTGGTGGATTGCAACACAGTAAATTTCTTTTTTATATGTGAAACTGTATGTCTTGACTTGTTATATGTGTATATCTTTTCTATATGCGCTATTGGATTTACTTGTTATAATGAGCTGACCAGTTGTGTATTTAAGCCACATTGCCCTATTTGATGCTTCTCGTATGTCTAGTTATTATTCTGTAACTTGCGAGTGTGGTTGGTTTTGTTTCTGGCAGGTTTTGGAATGAATTAGTTATAAGAGTTGACCAAGGGTTGACTTTAGTATAAACAACCTTGGAATAGTATTTTGATAGTTCCAGTAGGTCCATATGGTGATTTTGAACTTAGGCATGTGTTCGAATATAAGTTTGAAGGTTCCTAGACTTGTTTGGCTCTAATTGGCGAAACTTGAACAATTGAAGGTTTGGGAGGTTCACATGTTTGACTAGGAGCAGACTCTGAGGCTATCGGGGTCAGATTGTGGTTTGGGGACTTGGAACAAGTTGGATATGTCATTTGAAACTTGTGTGCAAAATTTGGGGCCATTCCTAGTTGGTTAGACGTGGTTCAACATGAGTTTTGAAAATTGGAAGTTGATTAGTTCATTGGGCTTGAATCAAGGTGCAATTTGTAGTTTTGATATTATTTTGTGCGGTTTGAAACCTCGAGTAGGTCCGTGTTATATCTTGAGACTGGTTGGTATGACTGGATGGATAACTGAAAGGTTCGAGTGAGTTTCATATGGGCTTTAGATCATTTAAGGTTGAATTGGAAATTTTTATCTGGTATTGCACCTGCGAGGTCTGGTCCACAGGTATGAGTCCGCGAACGCGGACTAGGGGTAGCATATGCGAAGGAAGGGGGAAGGAAGAAACGTCCGCATATGTGATGGTCTTGAGCAGATGCGCGTGCGCTACTTGTCCGCAGAAGCGGATTTATGTCTGCAGAAGCGAAGGGTCGGGGGCTTAAATGATTTCCACATCTACGAGAATGAATGAATATATATATATATACATATATATATATATATATATATATATATATATATATAACTGCCGAGCGATTTTCGCATCTGCGAGGATTTTTACGGGAATGCAATGTCACAGAAGCGACAGTTGAGCTGCATATATATATATATATATATATATACATATATGCAAGATCACTCGGCAGTGTGTGGTGTGTGTGTGTGTGTGTGTGTATACTTTTTTAGTAAATAAGTATATATAATTGATTTCGATCTCAATAAATCAAATGAGTTATGATAAAGTTTGAACAAGAACACATTAATTTCAAAACCCAAATTCACCTTTGATTTCTCGATTAGATGATTCAATATATCTTGTCAATCATGTTGTGTTTATATTTTCTTATTTTTGATTCCCATTTGTGATGACCCGATAGGTCATGTTGAGATTTAGCCTCTAATCTCGTGTTCTGAGACCTTGATTAGCTTCGGTTAACGTTTCTCTATTTGTGTGTGCAGTCCATGTCCTAATCCGTAAAGTGTTTATGTCAAAAATTGAAGAAATGTGTCACGATCCAAATCCACTAGTCATGATGGTACCTAACCTGACCCGTTAGGTCAGATAATTAATAGTTGACACAATTCTAATAAAATAAATGTGATCAACAAATGGTATGACTGGATTCCATACAACATCCCAAGGATTGGTAGTACAAGATATAAGCTACTAAGAGTAGATTGTTGCATAAAAGGATATGAAATATATACAACTCCAGTTTGAAATGTACTTAAACAAAATTCAGCTCTAGAACTACCCAGGGACTAGTGGTAGCCACATCCGGAGACACAAATATCTTCGGAGTCAGCCCCCGTCATCACCCGCAGCTCCCCTCCAAAATCTACATGCAAGGTGCAGAAGTGTAGTATGAATACAACCAACCCCATGTACTCAGTAAGTATCTTGACTAACCTCGATGAAGTAGCGACGAGGCTTTTTAGTTAAAAGATACTCACTGATATAACTTGTGCAGAAGACTAGCAATAGAACAATACTAGAACATAACAGAATAGAGTACAAGGAAACAAATATGCGAAGCAATAATCGATTTCTAAAAGAACCCCGATTAATATTCCTCAACATCACGACTAATCCTTTCCTTAGAGCGATAATTAGCAAATCACGGTAATAAATCCATAACTTTCATAGTGTGAGAAATATACTCAAGACATCAAATCAAATGGCACGAAAACACCCGTCGTGCATTTTTCTCATCCTCACCAAATATACGTATAATAGTACCAACCAGGTGAAAGAAATACTGATAACAGTAATGACAAGGTGGGAAATACACAAGTAACAATGACGAACAAGGCAGTACATATGGACAACAGTAATAGACTAGGTAGGAGACATAGGAGTGATGACATCAATTAGGAAGGAAGAACATAATTTCACCTAACTAGCATAGTAGAAGGCATAAATGTATATATAACAAATAAGAGGGGAAGACATGATCTTTATAATCTAACAAGTAGAGGCATGAATGGCTAACATGGTAGAAGGCTTATACTAAAGTGCAATAACAGAGATACGACATGGATGTAGATATAACAGCACAAAGGAAGGTATGATCTTTGCAAGTTAAATGTATAGAAGGCATGGACAACACAACAACAATTGAGATAGAGGACAAAGACAGAACAACAACGACAAGTCACGTAGATAACATAGGTGCAACAGTAACAATTCCAGGTAATGGCGTGAATGTACACACAAGGAAAAGATAACACAACGTAATGCATGTCCCTCATCCTCGCCTGCGCGGAAACACCCTTCGTGCCATGAACTCATGATAACATAAAAGCGTGGTAATATAAATGAAATGGCACGACATCAACTTTCATGCTTTACACTCTCCCTCACATGATAATATAAATGAGATCATGATAATATAAATGAAATGGCACGGCATCACTCATCATGCATTTACTCTAATATGAAATGGCGCGGCATCGCCCTTCATGCTTTACACTTTTCTTCACATGATAAAATATATGAAATGGCGGCATCAGCCTTCATGCTTTACACTCTCCCTCACATGATAAATATATATGCAATGTCATGGTATCATCCTTCATGCTTTACACTCTTCCTCACCAAGCATATGTATATGAATGACAAACAAGGTAGGAAGCATAAATAACGTCAAGGATAGTGGTTAACGAATATTCCAAATGAACCCCAACCCCAACTTTCAAGCCAACAATAGTTCAATAAACCCTCAAGAACCTTATTGTTCAAGTATTTCAACACATCTCAAGAAAAACACGAGTATAGAATCTAATATCTCAAGAATAACGGCCGTAGCAATGTATTAGTGATTAAGCATAATGATGACCAAATTAGACACATCAATGTTTCTCAAAATTCCGTCAAATTTTAATCAAGTTATAATAAGGTAAATCTTTGTTTCTAACATTTAAATCCATATTATTAGTGATCTAGAAATCAAGTCATACATGAAGCAAGAAGGTCACATAATTCTACGAGGCGCAATATATAGTATAATTTACCCCCGAGCATGATTAACCCTGGAACATGCATATATGCTCGTCACCTCATATATGTATCACCCCCGCATGTAGCAAATAATGTCAATTAGTACGAAAAATTCCCTTAACAAAGTTAGGCAAGACACTTACCTCAAACGAGCCGAATCGATACCCTAGAAGCGCCATCCCGCTCAAATCATCCTCCAAACGGCTCAAAACTAGTCAAAAGCAACTCAAAGGCATCAAATAATACCTAATAATTCCAAATGATAAGGGTCGAATCTCTTATCAAAATCCCGAAGTCAACTAAAAAGCCAAACTCGAGCCCACACGTCGGCACCCAGCGAAACTCACAAAATCCGACAATCCATTCTATTACAAGTCCAACCATACTAATTTCACTCAAATCCGACTCCGAATCGATGTTCAAAACCCAAAAATTCACTTTAGGAAAGGTTAGACGAAAACTCCCAATTTCTCTTTTGAAACCCTCGATCAAATGCCAAAAACAGAGATAGATTCAAGATATAAAATTAAAATGAGTAGAGAACACTTACCCCAATTCACATGGTGAAAATTACTTCAAGAATTGCCTCAATCCAAGCTCCATAGCTCAAACTAGGTAAAAATGACCGAAAACCCCGAAATAGAGTACTTTATAGTCACTGGACGAATCAATCAATCGCGATCGTGGAAATACCCTCGCGATTGCAAAGAAGAAAATGCACTGCCGCTAAAAATATACTAGGCGATCGCGAACAAACCTCAGCGATCGCGATAGACAACTAACACTACCTCCACATATACCCTATGCGATCACGTAGGTACTCATGTGAACGCGAAGAAGAATAGCCTTTGCGCAGCTCAGTCCAAACAACTACACGAACGCGTGCACCTTTGCGCGAACGCGATGAAGACCAGCCCCCTCCTTATGTGAATGCGTGCATACTCTTGAGAACGCCGGGAGAAAAGTTTCACAGCAGACCAAACACCATACGCGATTGTGGCCAAGCCTTCGCAATCGCGAAGAAAGCTAGAAGCAATAGGTTACAGCAGAAACCAGCAAATGAAAAACCGTTCGAAATGATCCGAACTATGTCTGAAACTCACTCGGGCTACCCAGGACCCCGTCTGAATATGCCAACAAGTCCCATAACATAATACAGATCTACTCGAGGCCTTATATCACACATAACAACATTGAAATGACGAATCGCACCTCTGATAAAAATTAATGAACTTTGAACTTTCAACTTCCAAAACCCCCGCCGAAACATATCAAATCAACTTAGAATATCCTCAAATTTTGCGCACAAGTTACAGATGACACAACGAAGCTACTCCAACTCTCGAAACTAAAATCCGAATTTGATATCCTCAAAGTCAACTTCAAGTTAAACTTATAAACTTTTCAAACCTTCAAATTTCTAACTTTCATTAACTAGTGTCGAATCCTTCTAGAAATACCCAAATGCAAATCTGGGCGTACGCCTGAGTCCAAAATCACCATCCGGACCTAACGGAACCATCAAAACTCCAATCCGAGGTCAAATGCTAAAAAATAAAACTTGGTCAACACTTCCAACTTAAAGCTTCAATCATGAAGTTCATTCTTCCAAATTGATTCTGAATAACATGAAAACCAAAACAGATGATTCACACAATTCATAATACATCATGCGAAGATACTCGTTCCCTCAAACAACCGAGTGAAGTGCAAATACATAAAATGACCGGTCGGGTTGTTACATTCTCCCCTACTTAAACATACGTTCGTCCTCGAACGTGTTGAGAGTCGTCCCAAAGCCATCAATCCGTCGTGTAACCTTACCATGCACATACCAAGGGTGATCCCATGTCACCCTAATCCTTATAAGCCTGACACAACATAACTGAAGATCCTTAATTCAACATTAGCCGGTAAGCCTTGGAAACCAAATTTCCAGCATCCGAAATTCCTTACAAGGCCCGAATCTCACATCTACACACCGTATAAGCTTGAACAAGCTATTTTAACTCATAACCTTAACCCAAGATATAATCACATGATATACCCCACACTCAGATACTCACAGCAATAACTGCTGACCACAATGGCTGCCCAAAAACAAATTCGGTACTGGTAGTAAACCTCATATCAATTAAAACTCATTCAAAACCTTCATACACTTCCGATGATGAAAGAAACACGCAGAATCTCTTAACCACTCATCTGATCAATAAGCCAAGAAGCTCACTCGTCCGAGCACGGCCATTGCCCAAATCCTCAACAGAAATATAGTATAATTCTTCTAAATATTCTTTATCCCAATGCGATAGTGCAAATCTCAGGTCTAGAAACCTCATTTCAACCAATACAAGCAGCCCAACCGACAAGTCTTAACAAAAACCATATGGATCCCCACATAACGCGGTTTCATACACTCAACAAGTAATAATTCAGACATGATAGATAATGGTAGGAAAGTTAAATAAGAAGACTACTTTGCCAGTTAAGTGGTCAAGGTAATTTTAACATTTTCCTATGAACTATTTTCAACAAGGTGAAAGCAAAATACACGAAATAAGCATAAGGAGTTACATTTCATCACAGTACCGTTACGGCGCGCAACCCGATCCCATCATATCAATCCACATAGGGTACCCATTGAGCCATAATACTTGGGATCACTAATCACATGTGCATCAACATCAACTACGATAGAGTGCACCAATATAACTGCGGGAAGATGATTAGGCACAACAATACTAAGAATGACAAGCACAACTATGGTGCAATAAGCAAGTCAACATCACGAGGGCCATCTCACCCATAACACCATTAGGCCTAATCAAAATTACAATACGCATGCGAAGAATCATGTAACCCTCACAACCCATCATAATATAAGAGAGAAACACATAACATAGACGAAGGTGCGAATAACATCCTTTCTACCCGATGATATATATGTGTTAATAGTTGCGCAGGAGCAAGCAAATCCGATCTGATACAGAATACACATTCTCATTAGGCTCACAAATACTCCCCGTTCGATCATTCCTAGACAGGTAAATAACCTTCCAAAATTCCATAGAAACCTTTCCATAACACACACCATCAATCACTCAATCCTCAACATTTTTTCACAATTCGCAATCAAGGAATAGTCTGCCAACGAGAACATCTAGTCTATGAACCTCATGTATACCAGAATTTCCCTATCTGATCTCAACACCGCTACTCAAATGGCTGATACGTCACTCATACTCCATTATCTTATAGAAAAATACCTACAAGTCAAAACACAATGCACCTGCCAATAGGCGAACTCTCCTTCGACAAAAAAAAAAATAGTGCCAACATAATCTTAAACACCCAAAATCGTCCGTGTCATCAAGAACTCATATCCTTCCCTCTAAAACTAAATCGCAACCTTGTACGTGCAACGTTTCAGTCCCACACGACGCATCGCCTCTAACATGCTAATTTGTGACACTAGAAAAATTTCATAATCATCTTTGAACCATGAGCAAATTAAACATCTCATCAACTGCGAATCTTTCATTTAACTCAATCCATGAGAACATCACCACACATAATATAGCTTCTATACCTGTAGCAAACACCAACTCTGGCTATTGTCATAACCATAATGAATTCTTTGGAATTCATTATCACATAATCGAGTCATCAGAACCGATCGCCTCTAACTCAACCGAGTCGCACAAACATCCAACCCAAAATTAACTCAATCCGATATGCTAGCTGTAAAGGAACCTTCTGCGAATCCGAAGTCGTTTCTTGCATCTGTCTAATATTGCCATGTAGATTCATTCTTGACATAGAACTACCACATATCCTATCATCATTCGCTACCGATCTCAACCCTACCCGTACACAAATTCAAAAGTCCTTAAATGCTACATAAGACTTGGAACTCGTCAGAACCTTCTCGATAATCGCTCAACTTACTCTGATCTTCAATACACACTAATGCGCATCGAGTAACCGCACATCACCAGCACATGACTATTTGAAGAAACAACCAAGCGATCCCTCGGCCCAGAAACTGATACAACGCATGATCCTACAATTATATTGTCATTAGCAGACTCCCCCACTTAGCCCAAAGTCATATAAGACGTCATCGGCAATCTAGAGTACCATATCTTCATAGCTGCCCCAATTTCGCACGGCTATGTAGCTGAAAAAACTCATGCAATACTGGTCGTAGAACATTTCGAAGACTCTGCCAAGCACCGATCCATCCTTGCAATAGTTAAGCAAACTTCCCCAAATGCTCTGAAATAATCATATATGTATTCCACCTAATGGAAACCTCATATGAAACACATGATCTTAACTCATCAATTTGGAGATGGCCAACCGGCTGTACATAAATCGACACCTTACCATGAACCCACCTTAATCACAACAGCGAGGCCACCAGCCAGTCTTCCCAAGTCTGTGCTTACCAACCAGATATAAGAACCCGCCTCGTACCACAAATGAACGACTGGAAGACTTAACACTGCATTTGCTCCCGAGACTAGACATCACATCGCGATGATAATCAAGTATCTATAGCCCTTCTTAATCTATCCGCAACATCACAGATCATCGGCGCATAGCGAATACTGAGTGTGCCACATCATATATGAACGAATAGAAAGAATCAAAATCGTAGGTTTCAAGCTGAAACAAGGCCACACGATAAGGAAAGAAGAAAGGAAAACTTTCCTAAATGTCCTGTAGCCTCTCAAAGATAGGAATGGACATCATCATACCGATCCGCAAGACTCTACTGGACACTTTCTCATGACTCGTAGAACCTACGAACCTAGTGCTCTGATACCAACTTGTCACGACCCAAAATCCACTAGTCGTGATGGCACCTAACCCCACCCGTAGGTCAGCCAATTAACAGTTGACACAATTCTAATAAAATAACTGTGATCAACAAATTGCATGACTGGATTCCATACAAGATCCCAACGACTGATAGTACAAGACATGAGCTACTAAGACTATATTGTTGCAAAAACGGATATGAAATAAATACAAAATGTACTTAAATAGAACTCAACTCTAGAACTACCCAGGGATAAGTGGTAGCCATATCATAAAGGCACGAACATCTTCAGAGTCAGCCCCCGTCATCACCCGCAGCTCCACTCCAAAATCTGCACGCAAGGTGCAGAAGTGTAGTATTAACACAACCAACCCCATGTAGTATCTTGACTAACCTCGGTGAAGTAGTGACGAGGCTTTTTAGTTAAAAGATACTCACTGATATAACCTGTGCAGAAGACTAGCAATAGAACAATATTAGAACATAACATAATAGAGTACAAGGAAACAAATATGCGAAGCAGTAAATGATTTCTAGAAGAATCCCGATAAATATTCCTCAATATCATGACCAATACTTTCCATAGAGCGATAACCGGCAAATCACGCTAATAAATCCATAACTTTCATAGTGTGAGAAATATACTCAAGACATCAAATGAAATGACACGGCCACACCCTTCGTGCATTTATCTCATTCTCACCAAATATACGTATAATAGTACCAACCATGTGAAAGAAATACCAATAACAGTAATGACAAGGTAGGAAATACACAAGTAGCAAAGATGACTAAGACAGTGCATATGGACAACAGTAACAGACAATGCAGGAGGCATAGGAGTGATGACATCAATTAGGAAGGAAGAACATAATTACACCTAACTAGCATGGTAGAAGGACTATATGTAGATATAACAAATAAGAAGGGAAAACATGATCTTTATAATCTAACAAGTAGAGGCATAAATGGCTAACATGGCAGAAGGCTTATACTAAAGTGCAGCAAAATAGATACGACATGGATGTAGATATAACAGTAGGAAGGAAGGTATGATCTTTGCAAGTTAAACATATAGAACGCATGAACGACGCGACAATGATCGTGATAGAGTGCAAAGACAGAAAAACAACGACAAGTCATGTAGATAACAAAGGTGCAACGATTACAATTCTAAGTAACGGCATGAATTTACACACAGAAAAGATATTACAGCATAATGCATGTCCCTCGTCCTCGCATGTGTGAAAACCATCCTTTGTGCCATGAAATCATGATAACATAAAAGCATGGTAATATAAATGAAATGGCACGACATCGCCCTTCATGCTTTACACTCTCCCTCACATGATAATATAAATGAGATCAGGATAATATAGATGAAATGGCACGACATCACTCTTCATGCATTTACTCTCATATGAAATAGCACGGCATCACCCTTTATGGTTTACACATTCCTTCACATGATAAAATATATGAAATGGCAACGGCATCAGCCTTCGTGCTTTACACTCTCCCTCACATGATAATATATATGCAATGGCACGGCATCGCCCTTTGTGCTTTACGCTCTTCCTCTCCAATCATATGTATATCAATGATAAACAAGGTAGGAAGCATAAATAACGTCAAGGAGAGTGGTTAAACGAATATTCCAAAAGAATCCCAATCACAACTTTTAAGCCAACAATAGCTCAATAAACCCGCAAGAACCTTATTGTTCAAGTATTTCTACACATATCAAGAATGATCTGCAACACGAGTATAGAATCTAATATCTCAAGAATAACGGTCGCAGCAATGTATTAGTGATTAAGCATAATGATGATCAGATTAGACACATCAATGTTTCTCAAAATTCCATCAATTTTTAATCAAGTTATAATAAACTAAATCTTGGTTTCTAACATTTAATTCCATATTATTAGTGATCTAGAAGTCAAATAAGACATGAAGCAAGAAGGTCACGTAATTCTACAAGGCGCAATTTATAGTATAATTTACCCCCAAGCATGATTAACCCCAGCACATGCATATATGCTTATCACCTCATATATGTATCACCCATGCATGTAGCAAATAATGTCAATTAGTAGGAAAATTTCCCTCGGCAAAGTTAGGCAGGAAACTTACATTAAACGAGCCAAATCGATACTCTAGAAGCTCCATCCGCTCAAATCATCTCCGAACGGCTAGAAACTAGCCAAAAGCAACTCAAAGGCATCAAATAATACCTAAGGAAACAATTTCAAAGGATAAGGGTCGAATCTCTTATCAAAATCCTGAAGTCAACTAAAAAGTTAAATCTGGGCCTGCACCTAGAAACCTTACGAAACTCACAAAATTTGACAACCCAATCAATTATGAGTCCAACCATACTAATTTAACTCAAATTCGACTCCGAATCGATGTTCAAAACTCAAAATTTTACTTTAGGAAAGTTTAGACAAAAACTCCCAATTTCTCTTTTGAAACCCTCGATCAAATGCCAAAAATGAAGATAGATTCATGATATAAAATAAAAAATGTGTAGAGAACACTTATCCCAATCCACATGGTAAAAATTGCTTCAAGAATCACCTCAATCCGAGCTCCATAGCTCCAAATATGTAAAATGGCCGAAACCCCTGAAAGAGAGTACTTTATAATCACTGGACGAATCAATGAATCACGATCGCAGAAATACCCTCGCGATCGCGAAGAAGAAAATGCACTGCCCCTGAAAATATACTACACGATCGCGAACAAACCTCAGCAATCGCGATAGACAACCAACAATGCCTCCACATATACTCTACATGATCGCGTAACTACCCACGTGAACGCAAAGAAGAACAGCCTCTGCCTAGCTCAGTCCAAACCACTATGCGAACGCATGCACCCTTGTGCGAACGCGATGACGACCAGCCCCCTCCGTATGCAAACGTGTGCAAACACTTACAAACACGAAGAGTTAATTTTCACAGCAGACCAAACACCATAGACGATCGGGGCCAAGCCTTCGCGATTGCGAAGATTGCTAGAAGCAACAGATAACTGTAGAAACCATCAAATGAAAAACCATTCGAAATGATTCGAATTATGTCCGAAACTCACCCGGGCCATCTGGAACCCCACCGGAATATACCAACATGTCCCATAATATAATACTGAACTACTCAAGGCCTCAAATCATACATAACAACATCAAAACGACGAATTGCACCTCCAATCAATACTAATGAAATTTGAAGTTTCAACTTCCAAAACCCGTGCTGAAACATATCAAATCAACTCGGAATATCCTCAGATTTTGTGCTCAAGTTCCCGATGACACAACAGAGCTACTCAAAATCCTGGAACTAAAATCCGAATTCGATATCCTCAAAGTCAACTTCCAGTCAAACTTATGAACTTTTCAAACTTTCAAATTTCAAACTTTTGCCAATTAGTACCGAATCCTTCTAGAAATACCCAAATGAAAATCTATGCAAACACACGAGTCCAAAATCACTATCCGGACCTAACGGAACCATCAAAACTCCAATCCAAGGTCAAATGCTAAAAAGCCAAACTTGAGCAACTCTTCCAACTTAAAGCTTTAATCATGAAGTTCATTCTTCCAAATCGATTCTGAATAACCTGAAAACCAAAACTGAGAATTCACACAAGTAATAATACATCATGTGGAGATACTCGTACCCTTAAACTACCGAGCGAAGTGCAAATGCTCAACCGGTCGGGTTGTTACAAAATGTGAAATTTTTTTCCTTAAAAATGACTAGAGTTGACTACGGCCATTATTTTGTATAAACGGACCCGCATCAATAATTTGATGGTCCCGATGGGTCCGTGTCGTGGTTTGGGACTTAGACGTATGTCTGGAATTTTATTCGAAAGTCCCTGACGTGTTTTGACTCATTTTGCCGAAAACTAGCATTATTGGAAGTTGAAAATTTCTAAGTTTGACCGTAAGTTGACTTCTTAGCTAATGGGTTCGGATTTTCATGTTAATATTTAGAATAGTTCTGTATTTCTATTTTAAAATTTTTTACAAAATTTGGTTCAATTCGGAATTCATTTGACATAATTCAGACGCTTAAACGTGATTCTAGTGTTCTTGAATTTCACTTTGAAAGTTCATTCATTTTGAGGATTGATTCGTAGATTTAAATGTTATTTTGGTTATTTAATTGTGCGAGCAAGTTTGTATGATGTTACTACACTTGTGTGCATGTTTGTTTTGGAGTCCGAGGGGCTCGGGTGAGTTTCGGATATGTTAGGGATTGATTTTGAACTTTGGAGATAGTTGTTGTCTTCTCTGTTGCTTGTGTTTGCAGATCTCATAATTGCAAGGCATGGCTCTCAATTGCGAGCCTCACTTTTGTGAACAAGTTTTCACATTTGCGAGTATGAGCTGGTTTGGGTGGTTCGAATTTGCGAGTACTATGTTCGCATTTGCGAATAAGGTAGTGATCGCAATTGCAATCTTAGAGTCACATTTGCGACTCAGCAGTTCTCGACAATTCTTCCCCATTTACAAACAAATGGTGCGCAATTGTGAAGGTTGGGAGTTCGCAATTGCAAACCAAATGTCGCATTTGCAACCTCTGTGAGTCTGAGACAGTGTTCGCTTTTGCGACCCCTTTCTCGCATTTGTGATGTTCGCAATTGCGATCAAAACATCGCAATTGCGACATTTGCAACTGGTTAAAAAAGGGGGAAAATGAGACTTAGCTCATTTCTCACAATTTCTCAACCCTAAACACCCTAGAGGCGATTTTTGAAGAACTTTTATTCCTAAATTCAATGGTAAGTGACTTTAGTCCATTTCTTTTCAATTATCCATTATATTTCATGAGATTTCAACATCAAATTTAGGATTTTCAAGGTATAAATTAGAGATTTGGGTAGAATTGGAGACTTTGCTATATTTGAGATTTAGGCCTCGAATTGGGGCCAAATTTCAAAATAAATCATATAACCGGGCTTGGGGATGAATGGGTAATCGGGTTTTGGTCTTAATCTCGATTTTGACCAAGCGGGCTCGGGGGTTAACTTTTGTTGACTTTTCTAAAAATGACTTAAATTGAATCTCTTTCATTTATGGGTAGTTTCTAAAGCTTATTTTGAATCATTTACTTAATAATTTGCTAAATTTGGTTGGTTTGGAGGCTTGTTCAAAAGGCAAGGCTGTGATTGATTGATTGTTTGAGTTGCAGAGCGAGGCAAGTGTTGAGTCTAACCTTGATTTGAGGGAATTAGGAACCCTTGAACTATATGTTGTGTGAATTACATGTGAAATGACGTATGTGCAAGGTGACGAGTGTATATGCGATTTTACGTCACTTGCTTCCCTGTCTTTGTTACTTCATAGTATATCTTCTCTAATGCCTTAATTGCTACATACTTATTTGACTTGCATGCTATATTTTCTACTTGCCATTTAGTATTCCTTGTATTAAATTGTCCACTCCTTCCATAATTCCATGCTTATTTGCTCCTTGTCTCCATTTGCTTTTCTTGCATATCTTATTATTCTTATGCCTTACTTGTCTTATAGTTTCATATCATTTGTTGCCTTCAATAATGCAGTTTCATTTGTATGAGTTGTTAATTGGTAGATACAGTTGAGTTGATAAAGTTGAGACATCCGAGTTGTTCGAGATTCTTTGATTATCATGTTATTCTCCATTGCTCGTACATTTGTTGTCTTGATGCAGAACTTCTTATAAATTTTGTATTTTGAATTTTTATTATTATTGTTTGTGGAGCGGTTTACACACTGCAATGGAAATTGAAAGGTAATGAGTTGAAATGGTGGAACAAGGACGTATTATGATATTGACAGACGAAGTCATATAAAGGTATTGTTGAATTTCTATTATTATTTGTTGTAACTTTTGGTTTTGCCTCAGTAATTGAGATGAGTTTATATGACTTGTTATTCTTGACTCTCTGTTAGTTGGATTTGAGTTCGTTATTATGAATTAACTGCTTTACTTCCATTCTTGAATTTTCTGTTATTATTATTATTGCGTACAGGTAATGTAAGTGACCCGCCTTAGCCTCCTCACTACTACATCGAGGTTAGACTCGGCAGTTACAGAGTACATGGGATCAATTGTACTCATACTACAATATGTACTTCTTGTGCGGATATCGGAGTTGGTCCTAACGGTGTTCAGTAGACTTGCTCGGATCCAGCTGTCAGTGGAGACTTGAGGTGTAGCTCCACGACGTCCGTAGCCTTGAAGTCCCCTTATACTTCATTTTAGCGGTTTATTTGATTCAAACAGTTATTTTTATTTTCGGATCATTATCTGTAGTATTCTAGATGCTCATGTATTTGTGACACCAGTTCAGGGATTTGTATTTGGATTTCATTACTTTTTAGCTTATTATCTCATTCCAAATTATTCGGTTTCATTATTGCCATTAATTTGAAAATTGTTAAAAATGATTAATAGATATAGCTAACATTGGCTTGCCTAGCAAATAAAATGTTAGGCGCCATCACGATCCCCATGATGAGAATTCCGGATCTCGACACCATTTTACCAAAGAGCATGTTTAATTATCTCCATCTCTGCAAAGTGTTTAATTAGTTATACTAACCACATTTCTATATATAGAGCAATGATAAACAAGAGCTTTTTAGTTTTCTCTTTCGTTACCTTACAAGTACTACATTCTATCTTTTTTACAGGTCGTTGCATTTTGGAAAATTAACAATATTAGATTAGGGTTTGTTTATTCGGTGAGCTTTCTCTCAGCTTCCACAGAAGAGGTGCAGAGTTCAAATCTCATCATCAGTACAACATCCCTTTCCCTTTTTCCTTTTCCACGATGTAATAAAAAAAGGAAAAGGATTAAATATACCCCTACTTTACAAAAATGTCTAGATACACCTTCCATTTAAAGTTTGACTTAATAATACCTTTGTCTTAAACTTTAGGGCTAAAAATACTCTGATTCACGTTAGTGCTAACCGGAAGCCACGTTAGTGAATAGGAATAATTTTAGCCCTAAAGTATAACGGCAAGGGCACTATTGAGCCAAGTTTCAAAAGAAAAATATATCTAGATATTTTTGAATAGTATAACGATATATTTGACCCTTTGTTAATAAAAAACTAGAAATGTTGATTAATCAATGGATCCTTATTCAAATGTCATATCAATTTAATTTAATTAGTTTTGGATGTAACAAGCATGGGCACATCTACAATGTAACATGTTTGTTCACATGAACCTTATAGCTTTTGTCCATATCTTATACCTGTAGTAATAAATTTACTAAATTTTTAAATATATTTTATTATGAATTAAATCATTATTGTATATTAATTAACTTATGATCGCTTTGGAAACCCATAAATATAAAACCCTAAATTCATCTCTTATAACAAGGTATTTAGGCAATGAGAAGCTAGCTTACCTCAATTCTCATGCCTTCTATAGGAGGAAATTCTATAGTTTCTTAAATTGTATTTACATACGTTCCTAGAAGATGAGATAGTCATACGCTAGAATAAAATGTAGTTGTATTTTGTTGTCACTTCCAAACGCACGCGCAAGAATAGATGGTCTTACAAGTAATATAGAATTATAAGTCCAGATATCATACTCACAGTGATTGTGATTAACTATTTACTAAATTAAACTAAGACCATTGATTTATTCAAGCGATTTTTCTAAAGTGTAAATATTTAATTAAAACTAATTTAGAGCGATTACAGAAAATAAGTCGGCAAGCTTAGAGACGAATTCAATGGGAGAAAATATTCTAGAGTTATGGGTTAACTAACAATCCCGTTGAGTTTTCTACTTAAATTGTCTAATTAATTTATCTAGTTTATTGGTTGACATGGTTAATATTACTCGTAGTATTCTCCCGAAGTACTACTAACTTATCCAAGCTAATCTAACGCCTATATTCAGATGGAACTAGGATTAGCAAGAATGCATTAATAATTCCTGTATAATAACCAAGCAATGCGATTAGGTATATCCCTATCCTAACCGCAAATTCGTTCCTAATACTCAAGTTCAAAATCTTGCTCTACTCAATCTTATATGCAATCTAGAATTCTCTCTCACGAGTTCAATCCTAGATTCGTAGATAATATTTAATTGGTGATTAAAAGTCGAATAATTAAGCACAAGATTGAATAAATAAACCAATACGATAAAATAATAAGAACAATTCAAACTTCAAACTATAATGTTCATGTGCACCCCACAACTCTAGAACTAATCAACTATAAGATTAAAGGAAGAGAAGAGAAGAAAAACTAGTTGATAGGCTCCTTCAAGCGTGGTTTATGTTCTCTCCTCCAAAGTGGCATATTTTCCTCCCCAAAAATATATTAGATATCCTCCAAATTAGGCTTAGAACCATTTTTATACTAGTTGGAATCGTATAGGACCGAAATAACCTTGTCCTCGACGAAATAGAAAAAATCCCGCACGTAAAATCTAGACCAGCGCGTACGATTTGCCGTTTTCACGTTCGAATTCCTTGGTTTGCCTTTGAATTGTATTTCCCTATCTTTAATCTTCCACTTGGGGGACAAACACCAAAAGTCCCCCCCCCCCCTGTCTTCTTATTTTTTATTCATTTATTTTTCTTTTTTTTTCTTCCGTGCTTTATTTAATTTTACTCCAAATCTCTTTATCTTCACACCGTTTTATTTCTACAGAGTCAAAATATAATATTAAGCATAAATTAATATAATTAATACTCAAAGATAATTAAAAGTACAAGAAAGTGAGGTAAAATGATTAAATATATGTATTTTGGGCTGAACATCACCACCTCATACTTAAACTCTTGCTCGTCCTCGAGTAAACATTAAAATCAATCTCAATAAATCAATCCTAGAAACATCACAATTTCGATTGATACTAACAATTAGGCCCTATAGCAACTCAAGCCATTAGATATACACTTCCTGATCATTGTGCAAGATATACAAGTCACAAACAAACAACAAACTTCTAAGCGCCTAACGTCAGAGACTGACTCTACTTATCAAATTTAATCTTGCTCACCTACTCTGTCAAATAAGCTAATAACATCACCTATCTATCATTAAACAAGTTCTCTCATAAGAATAAATAGTTCATACGTTCAAATCAAAGAATGAATATAATTTAAGGATTTAACATCAAAGAACAACTCTCGCACTCACAAACAAATTCACATGTATGTACAGAGAACCATAGGCTTGCCCATTGTGTACATCTCGACTAATTAAGTATGCTCAAATATAATCAAATAGGACTTTAATGGGTTGTAATGTTGGCTGGCTACAAGGCGGGCCAATGAATTTTTTGGCCTAAAGCCAAATTTTATGAGGGGCCTTCACTTTTTAAAATTTATTTATTTATTTATTTATTTGAAGTCTATTTTTTTTAACTTTTCTTAGATGCAATGTAACTAATAATTTTATTATAATCAATATCTCCTAATAAATATTTTTCAGTTGACAATATAGCTAATCCATTTAATCTTTCTTGAGACATTGTTGATGTTAGGTAAGATTTTATCAATTTTAATTTTAACAACCTCTTTCCGCTGAAGCAACGGTAATAAGAGTTATTAACATTAGTCTATAAGAAATATAGACATTTGAAAAAGAATAAAATATTTATATTTGATTGAGTGTATCAATTAAACAGCTACTCCATCTTCTAATTGTACTATTTTCTTGATACTTTTAATTCAGAAAATAAATCTAAACCATCAATATCGAATTGATTATTATGCTTTAAGGAAC
Organism: Nicotiana obtusifolia; assembly: GCA_002018475.1. Lineage (NCBI taxonomy): Eukaryota > Viridiplantae > Streptophyta > Magnoliopsida > Solanales > Solanaceae > Nicotiana > Nicotiana obtusifolia. The sequence goes on from MCJB01050329.1 coordinate 40,148, forward strand.
ATTCAATATTTTTCAAATTTCCATCATCTAGTGATCTTAGCTTTTACCGCTAAATAGAAAATTAAAAATATTTTCATATGCTTTGAATTGTTCAAATCTATTTTGAAGGGAAAAAATAGCCTTGTCTACTATGTATAAAAGTAATCAACTCTAAAGGACTCTTCGAAATATTTTAAAATTTCATTATCAGCATTCTCATCAAATTGTCACTTCCTATATATCACACGTTTGTTACTAAATTCGGGTTCGATATTCATTTCAAGTGCAATTTTCTTGGCAAAAATCATAGCAGTTTCATATCCTTCTTCAAGAAATCAAACTTTTTCATTTCACAATTTGTTTTTAAACTTATACATAGTCTATTAGGTGTAACAAAAAATGGGGCTCTCATAAATGTGGGATCTAAAGTAGTTGCTTTACTTGCTTCATGGAAGGGCCGCTCCTGGTTGGTTAGGGGGCGGGTAGGAGAACTATATAATAGTGACTTACACTTTCCTAAGCACTTTGCACTTTTAGACTTCTTCACCTATTATTTTTATCTTAATTTTATTTTTCAGCGCTCTCTTCATAAATTGTTTCACAAGTATTTCCCTCATATCAAGAACATTTCATTCTCTCTTTTTCTTAATGTCACATTCTCTTCAAGAGGGCATTTTCATCACTTTTCAGATATCATTGGTCACCATTTTTAACTTAATATTCCCTTTATTCACATTTATCAATTAATGTTACAGTCTAAGCAATAATGCTCAAGGAAGCAGGGTGCAAAAACTAGGGATTCAACAAAAGAATCAAGGCAAAAATATGGCTTTCAAACAAAACGCTACAGGTTCAAAGGACTAACTAGTAGTATATTATCAGAAACGGCTAAAATTCACAAGACATATCAAAGAAAGCCTATTATCATCTTCTAAACAGAACAACACTTTTATTTCGCTTCAATAACATGCAGGGCAAGTTATAGACTAAGATGCAAAACGTGAAATATATGTAAGAAATCCTCGCCCCACATGACACAAGTGTCAATCAAGATGGATCAATTCTACTCTAATACAGACAGGATCATACCGAATGACAAAATAATAATAAGATATATGCATAGTTGCAACCCTGAGCTTAGGTGTCAGAAACTCTGTTATTTTATTCATTACTCAAGCACTCAGAGGAAAGTACTACTCAAGCGTAGGCCTAAATATTCTAGTATCAAACAAGTCACAAATATTTTTCTTCTCCCTCTTTTACTACTCCTAAAACAAAGAAAAAATAATCTAATCCTAAAAATAAATAAAAAAATTACCCTATTCAAGTTACATCCCCTGGAAAAGAACCAATGCACAAGGAAACAAGTGGGATTATTATCTAACTAAAATTAACTAGAACAAAAAGAAAATATTCTTGAATTTTTTATTGGACTTTAATCCCTCAAGAAAGTTGTCCACAAAATCCACCGTCGTGAAAAGTCCAAATTTCCTTTTTTTTAATTTATTTTTTTCCAAAAATCACTACATTAAGGCAGAGTACTACAATTAAGCTAGGATAGCACAATATAATCACCCAGTCAGTCTCCTCACCCCACACTTAGAATTGTACAATGAGAACTATAAATAACAAGAGGGTAAAAGAGACTCTCTGGTAGGCTAAAGGTCGAAGTATTAGCTACTCACGGGATACTCAGACTTCTCCCAGGTTTGATCCTTTGTGCGGGCACCCCACACTTAGTTTCAACCACCTGCTTGCTTTAGCTTTGACTCCATGCTCCTACTTCTACAAAATACAAAAATAACACTACAAACATAAAACAATAAAATAACAAATAAACAAAAATAAAAAGAACAGTAGAGTTAGGTTGCCTCCCAACAAGCGCTTTATTTATAGCCGTGGCACAACACTATCAATTTCACCAATTTTTCTCCCACTTTGAGGATATAAATTGCACCTCCAATTTTTACATCAATTTTTCTGTCATGTTCCTAGGATGGTGGTGTGAAAATAATGGAACCAAGCAATAGATATATCATCTTACACTTCTTGGCCCTTAAGTGAGGTTAGTCGTTTTGTCTTTTTGGTATGGAAAATTTTAGAATGTAAAGGTCTTGTTCTTCATCTATACATCTCTCTAAAGGCTCGATCTCCATGTCTCTATCAAAACATAATGTAGAAAAATGCTTAGAATGAGGACCAACATGCTCGAACTTCAAATGATTGGTCTAATGATTGGTATTCTCGTTATCCTCAACGATGTATACTCCCTCAACCTCGGATCATCAACAAGAACATGGTCTAATGATTGGTATTCTCGTTTTAGCTTCTCAATTTGGCCTAGAAGATCTTTTTCAGCTTCAGACAGCTCATCACTAAATTATTAGGCGTTACATGCATCAACCTTTGCACTCAAATCTACATCAAAGTCATGAATATAATTGCCAAATTGGCTGATTTCTTCTCTAAGTTCAGCTCTTCCGTCTATAAAGTATCTCAGCTTATTTGTAAATTTCTCCCGGAGACCTCCATATTCCTTTAATAATTTCCTGTGCATATCAAAAATGCAAACATCATGTTCCACATCATCCTTATTTGTAACGACCCGACCGGTCGTTTTGAGTGTATTAGCCTCAACCCCTATTTATTGCCTCATCTATGTTATACTGTAGTTCCGTAACTTGCCAGAGTATCGGGTTCGGGAGAGTTTCGGAGTGATATGGGGAACATAGTCCTTAAGTTGGAAGTTTAAGTCGTAGGAGTTGACCGAAGTTGGACTTGGGTGAAGATGACTCCAGAATAGAGTTTTTTCGGTTACTGATACGCTCAAATTACACCTTAAGAACAGTGTAAGCGGCCGGTGTCAAATATAATAAACCAACAAGGTTGGGGTCGAATCCCACAGGGAATAGATGTGAAACGTTTATCTAATTAGTGTAATACTCGACTAAGTCGTAATTCTATCAAGTAATTATAATAAAAAGGAATATTGAACTTAAGTGTAAACGAAAACTGATTGCAATATTGTGAATGTAAATAATATGAATTAAAGAAACCAACGTTGTGTTCCCCTTTTTGTAGTATAATGCCATTGATATTAATATTGAATATTTCCAACGGAAAACTTTCTTGATATGCAATTGATGCCTAATTTACTACCCATATTTTCTAATAGTTGGATAATATATCCTCTTTATAATTTTTTCAAATACAAGAGAGTTGTGATTAAGAACAATCAATTAATGCCAAATTAAAACCCACTTATTCCTAAGCAATTTTATTAAACAAGGTTTAAAGCCTTGAGTCTTTGTTATTTACTTCTACCAAATTCTATCCCACTTTCCCAAGCAAAGATAGAATTAATTGGCGTTCGATAATGTTTGCAACCATTAACAATTTTTGAAGAATAAGAAGTAAATAAATATCAATCATCCGTTGAAATCATATCTAATATCAAAATCTCAATAACATTGTACCCATCTAGGGTTCACAACCTTAGCGTTTAAATTTAGCTACTCATGCTGAACATTGAATAAGAAAGAATAGTAATTGTTATAATCTTACAAAATAGAAAGTAATTGATCCCAAAAGCTTCCAAGAATTCAAACTAGTTAATTGCCCGTACTTTGTACTCTCAATTCTGACAAGATGTTCCTCACAAAACCCTATTAAACCTATTTATAGAAGCCCAAAACCCGAGGCAAACTTTGGACTGGTTTGCCCGTGCTGTAATAATGCGGACCGCATTTCTATCGCAAAACAAAAATGTGGTTCGCAAATCTTCATCGCCTCTCGCAGATTTAACCCAAAAGTTTTGCCTTCATCGCATTATGATTTGCGATCGCGAAATACGATCGCATTCTTCACCCTGATTTTCACCCAGAAACTCTATTTGCGTTTGCGATTTCACAGTGCTATTTTGCGGTCGCGTATGCGACCGCATTCTCGACATGAAGAAGTGCCCAGAGTTCTGTCCTTGTTCGCGATTTGCTTGTGAATTATGCGGTCCGCATTCGCTGTTTGAGATCGCATACTCCGATGCTGTTTAAGTCTTTTCTTGTCTTTAGTTGGCCTTTTTAGCTCTTTTCCGTGCTTTTGGGTCCTTACACTCGATGTTTTGCAAATACACTAAAATTACATAAGTATCGGTAGAATTTGCACATAAAACAAGTTAAACTCTAAGCAAGTAGTATCAAAATGTGCCGAAATTACCCGGCACATCAACACCCCCAACTTAAACTCTTGCTTGTCCTCAAGCAACTAAAACGATACTATCCTAGTCTAGACTATACTTATCAAACATGAAACAATACTGACTATGGACGGTGTTTGTTGTTTGCATCTCAAGTATATCTCTTTGAATACTTTACCCTCCCTGAATCATCAGTATATTCAAGGACAACCAATCAACTTGTGAACTTTGAGCCTCAACAAAGTAACTAAAGGTTACCTTCAGCTGAATGCACTTATTCTTTACTCAAAACTCAACTTTCTATCAACCTAGCAGTTTATGTACCCTCACTGGAAAGAACGTCCCACTCTCACAATATTTATCATAGCAATACAAAGGGACTCAAATGCAAATAC
>MCJB01050330.1:0-62885 GCA_002018475.1 Nicotiana obtusifolia
CCGAGAAGGACGGTGACTGTGCCATATCAGGAATGCCCGAAGGTCTTTGAGCCGAGCTCTGCATATCTGCCTGATTCTCGGCCCTTATCTCCTTTTCGACGTCAATCTGAGGAGAAGTATTGGTTCCCCTTGCAATGGGTCCGGAGACTTCCCGAGAATTCTTACTGTGTTTGAGACTCCCTGCCTCATCGGAGTCCTCACTCAGTTCAACGGTAACAGTGGTAGTTTTGACTTTCCGGGCCGCCATTTTTCTCCTTTTCTTGGGCTCAACATGATCGGAGGCCCCTACCCTTTTCTTTCCCCTCTCTTTCACTGATGCAGGAGGTGGACGAGGAACTGTCTCATTAACAGCTGCCGATCTCAACTCGGCATCTCTCGACAGGCCTGAGAAATAAGTTGAAAAAATATTAGTGATCAAGTATCAGCGTCGATCGACCCAAGAAAGTTAAGCACAGATGGAATATACCGTGATTCTTGGCCTCCCATAGGCCTTTGGATATCTCTCTCCAAGCCCGTTCAGAGTATGATCTCTGGGCCACGATTTTTCTGACCCAACCCTTCAAGTCGTCGATCATGGCCGGTGACTGACGAACAGCTGTACATAACCACAAATCAGTAACGCATCAAGGATCGAAGGCGAAAAACTTAAATACAGGAATACTTACGCGACAAATTCCATCTCTCGGGAAATGGCATGCTATCAGCAGGAATCAGGTCGGAGGTTTTTATTCGGACAAATCGACTCATCCAACCCCGATCCCTATCTTCGTCTATGCTCGAAAATGGGGCTTTAATAGCCCGATGAACCAATTTGATTAGCCCCCCTCGAAACATTCGGGGACTATATAGCCTGAGCAAATGATCGAGGCTAAAGGGATGCCCTCCCTCGATCTTATCTATGAAAAAACGGAAGAGGTAAATTATACGCCAAATAGAGGGATGTATTTGAGCCAGAGTAACTTGGTATCACTTGCAAAAGTCTACTACCATGGGATCTATAGGCCCAAACGTGAATGGATAAGTGTACACGCTAATATATCCCTCTACATATGTGGTTATGGATTCTTCAGGGGATGGTGTTATTACTTCCTTATCGTTCCAGTAGCAGTCGGTCTTGACCCTGTCAAGATATTGTGGAGTAATAGTGCTAACGTAATCTGAAACCGGCTCGCCTCGACCGGGCACGGAAGACGACTTCTCAATTTTAAAATCTGTACCTATGTAACACCCCGATGGTACGAAAGCTTGCAATGGAGGTTCTGCAGAAGATCCTTCGACATCAAGGGGTTCAGTCCTCTCAATAGGCCGAGCAGGGGATGACTGACTTTGAGGAACGGACTTGGATGTTTTTGCCATGGAAATAAAGGGAAGTAGATGGAAATTCTTGCAACAAAGAAGATGAACAATGAAGCGGGGCTAAGCAAATTAGTAGTAGAAGACAAAGTAAAACGAATAAGTCAAGGGTGAGGTATTTATACTTTCCCAAAGGCTGTGGCACAGAGTACGATGCGGGTGGTGATTGAGATGCGCGCATTTAATGCGATGGGAAAGTACTAGCTTCTGCAAAAGAATAGATGATGATTACCTACGCCTGCAATTGAACACGTCATTGCCCTGCCGTCATATACGGATATCCCTTGAGCAAGGAACGTCGGCGAACAAGCTTCTACGACACGATACAAGCCAGCATCGGTTGTTCGTCATGTCATTTATTGTCCTTACCCTCCAATAAACGAGGGGACTATCTGTATTGGGTCGGATACAATCAAGTAAAGCCGGGTCAAATACTTGTAGATGAAGACAGGTCAAAGGTCGTACTAGTTGACCCGTCGAGCCGGAATTATGAAGCCGAGTATATGGAACGGAGCTATCGGGGAGTAATGGTTAGTCCGGCCGGTCGAGAACGATCACATGATTGAGGATCGGCCCTGGCCCTTACATCTCGCCTTCTAACAGATATTTTGCCTAATATATCACTGCGATCTTCATGCCGATATTAAATGTATTAAATCCCATAATAAGTAGGACCTTCCTTGTAATCAGTTCCCTTGTCTTTATTGTAACCTTTGCACTTACCCATGTAGGAGGAATAATGAATATTGGGACTTTCACACTAACCCATGTAAAGGGAGTCTGTTTATAAGCAAGAGGCAGACCCTTTGCAAGGGAAGTTAGTCTGGGCATTCTGAATATATCTTCTTCTGAAATACAAAACACTTTTTCTGCTTGTTTATTATTGACTGAGTTTAAGTTTCTTATCTATGTATCACTTCATTGCATACAGTTCATCGTAAAAACACAGTTTGATCATTCTATCTCTCTATCAAATTCTAGATACTCAAGATTTGCTATCATTCATTATCAAACTAATTTACAAATCCTTAACCCCATTATAAATTCAATTGTTATCCAATCTTAAGGGTAAACAATCTGTTCCAAAAATACCCACTCTACCCACTCTACTTTTAGCATACACCGGTGGAGAAATATCCTTCCTCTTATAACCTTTCACAATTCATGGCTCAGCACCATGTTATCTGATATAAGTCAACCAGGGATAAAAGCTGCCTGGCTTCCATCCATCAACTTGTCTATGACCTCGCTCATTCTACTTGTGATAATTTTAGAGATGAACTTACATAATACAGTACAACAAGATACAGGTATATATTCTTTAATGTAAACTGGATGTTGTACCTTAGGTATCAATGTGACAGAAGTGCAGTTCACTGGATGATACATTCTGGTATTTTTTTAAAAAAAAATATTTAACGAGTACCTAAAGCACAGACTGTTTAACCAAAAAAATAATGTTTGAAGTCAAAGCAATAAAATAAAATAATTGGGGTTTTAATAACCAATTTACTCTACTTTTTCAAATATAATTGATGCAAAAAAAATGACAATAAAAAAGAATTAAACTGAGAGAATAAGAAAATAGAATTCTTATTGATGATTCTCGCTTTTTCCAATAGAAAAAAATAACTCTTCTAATAATAAAGAATAATAAGAGAACTTTTGTAATTGATAATTTAACTTAGTAGAATTTTTCAATGGGATACAAGATATGGAAAGGGAGTTTAAATAGTACTATATCTTATCACTGGTTGCCTTGTTTAGCTCTGTGCGTAAACTTATTTATGAAATTAATCTTAAAACGGATAAATTTATAATTTTTTGTACAATATGAGTATAACTTTAATGATAACTTCAAAACTAAGTATATATGCAAATCAAATGATATCGAAGCCTACAACATCCTTCCTTTTTGCTAGCTCTATTGTTTTCTTATATTTAAATTTTATTATTACTTCACGATAGTTTCCTAAGTTGAATTTCCCCTTATACTTTTTTTTATGAAATATATATACATATTACTTTACTAATATGTATAAATGTCCAAGGAGGACGAACACAATAATTAACAATTGTACAAAAAGCAATCTGTATAGTAATATAAATTTGGCCAAATCTCATTGGTATAACTTCTGCCAACTTTTATTGCTAACACATATTGAATAGTTCCTCTTTTTGGAATGACACATACTTATACTTTCTTGTCATTTGCTTCCGCTTCTACTTCAATTGTCAGTTCTCCTTCTTCGATTTTTCTATGTCAATTGCATCTTCATCTTTCTTGGTATCTGTCTCATGTATTTCTCTCTTACTATTCTGATTTTAATTTTAGAAGTTTTCAATATTGGCTCGAGTTTTGCTCTGATGATGTTGTGTTTCCGACTAACAGGTAAGTGTTCATTCTTTGGAAATTTCCGTCTTTTCCTCCAATTCCATATACGATAATGGTTGAGTCACTGCCAACATTAGAATCTCTGATGGCTATTCTAGAATTATTTGTGCATTAAGGTTTATTCATAAGTGAGTCTGTTCATGCATTTTTTGCTTTGAATATTAGGTGTCAAATTTCTTGATTCTGTCCAGATTTCCTAAAAGGACGTTCGTAGAGAGGTTCTGGAGATCCGGTGGGGAACCTGTAATTGGGTATTGTTTCTGCCCTTCTCTTTCATCATTCGGTGGCCCCGATTGAAAAACAATTAAAATTACCAAACGCTACTGTAGAATTTCTTGAGTTTTCTCTTTTTTAAAATAAAAAAAAACATTTTGCACATGCATATACTCTTTCACCATTTTTGTGTCAATTTCATAGTTGTAAGCGGAGATTAAGAAGTATTCGAGGAGTATAGAGAAATGCTCTGTGAACAAAGTCCCCAAAGGTCTGTAATACATTTCTGTCATGTCAATTATTTACTTATGATCTATACTGAAGTTTGCAAAATGACTTACTTTAACTACTCAGTTTGTTTTAATTTTAAGGATTCAACTGGTAAAAAAAGAAGCAGATGGGCTTGCAGTAGGGGCAATGAGATTAATGGAAGCAGAGGTGAGTAAGATAAGAGTACATCACTTTATACCATCAGTAAATTCCTGAAATTCTATGTTCACTGGGGAGAGAATGTGTAATAGGTTTCAATTTAAAGAAACTTCTTTTTGAGTATTCTATCTGCGCATTTGTGTGATGAACATGCAAGCATATGTCTGAAATTATAATTAGAAGACTTGCCAACTGAAGCACTTCTGCTTTGGTGATAACTGAATTAAGTTTTGATTGGTTGTTTCAAGCTAATTTTGATTTCACTGCCCTAATATTGTAAATTAGGTTCATGGTAATAGAAGGGAAGAAAATAAACTTTTCATTTTTGCGTCTAATATGGCCATTTCATTTCACATGGATTTAGACTATAATTTATAGCTTTAAAGCTTCATATCTGATGTTCATGTTGCTCACAGAGGGACCTTTGGACCCAATACTCAGGAAATAGGAAAACGACATCATGTTAAGTTATTCATATTTTTCTTAGTATAGAACAAAAGAGGAATAAAAGGTTTGCTTATTTTTCCATCTTCACATGATCAATGACTTAATTTATCCAGTCTACCACCTGGAGTTTATCATTTCCATTTCCATTATTGCCATAGGTACTAACAATAAATTGTAGTTGGAGCTTCTATTGCCGGAAGACTTGTATCATAAAATAATGCACTAGTACATTAATCTCTGGCTCAAAGAAAAAAGAAAGAAAATGGCACTTCGTTAAGAGAGCGTAATGAAGCTAAAGCTATCTCTCTTTTTCTGTTTCTAATTTGTGTAAATTTAAAGTCTGTTGGGTTAGATTTATTGTTGAATCTCCTTTTATTTCACTCAGTTGCTCCAATAGACCCCAGTCAGCCCATTTATATTTGATAAGTTATTGCTCGTGTCACGACTCCAATTTTCCGCCTTAGAATATCGTGACGACACATACTTTCTAAAACTAGATAAGCTTAATATGCATTGAGAAATAGCAGAAATAATAATAAAATCTCAAATTAAACCATTAAGCAATCAAAATAAAACTCAGCAGTACAATTCTCAAAGACTCTCCAAGACCCGGTACATCATAACGGTATCCAAAAAGTGTAAAGCCTAACCGCAGTAGAATAGTGACGAGGTCAGGTCAAGACACCTACTAGGATAAGGAAGCCAATAGGATGTAGTGTAATCTAATAATGGAAAGCGTGAAAATAAATGACAGATAAGCAGTTCAATAATATAGGCTAACAACGGAAATTTAAGCGATAAAGGCAACAAGTAATGAACACATGATGAAACAACAGGTAGTCAAACACGAACCAATACAAGTGAGACAATGAAGAAACAACAAGAACTTTCAACCAACAAGCCTCTTTTACCATGGAATGTATAACAAGAACCACAACTGAGGTACCGCCTCATATTCAGATTTCACAACTTCAATCACAATCTTTTCTTATATCATCGTGTGAGCCTTGTATAGAACAAGTGCCAATAATATCAATTAGAGCATGTAAGAGTAAATTTAATGATGACAGATGTAATATGTTATAACAAGTTCAATTAAGTACATGGAAGAAGTCTAAAAGTTTATACTGGTCAAATACCACATATAGCCCGTGTACGCATTTATCACCTTGTATACATGTCTTCCACACAAAGTTAGGCAAGATACTTACCTCAGCTAGGCCAAATTAACCCTCGAATATAGTATTCCCCCTAAAATTTGTCTCCACAGAGCTCAAATCTAACAAAAAATGACTTAATAACATCAAACAATGCAAGATAAACTAATTATAATATATAAAGCTTTGATCCTTACACAATTTCCAAAAGGTCAACAAAAGTCAATCCCGGGCTCGCCCGGTCAAAACTCGAGTCCAATGGTAGATTCCGACTACCCATAACCCCACGATTTCATATATGTATTTTATTTTCAAATCCGAGTACAAATCGACTCTCAAAACTCAAATCTTTATTTTTTTCAAAACTTGGAAAAAAAATCCCCAAATTCACTATTTGATTCCCATAAATTTGATGTTTAATCTAAGATATAATCATGAAATATAGTTGGAAATTGATTAGAATCACTTACCCAATGTTTGTAGACGAAAATTTCCCTCTCCAAATCGCCTTCTACCGCGTCTAGGGTTCTAAGATATGAAAAATGCGACATAAATTCTGACTTTTCTAACTTTTGTTCAGTTGCAGATGTCGCAATTGCGACACTGGGTTTGCAATTGCGAACCCTTGCAATTGCGAAGAATTTCTCGCAAATGCGGCGCCGACAGACTTAAGGGGAACTTTGCAAATGCGACAGTGGGTTCGCAAATGCAAACCATGCTCCCATCGCAAATGCAGTAAAATACATCCCAAATGTGAGCTAGCCTACCCAAGCACAAACTTCGCAAATGCGAACAAGGTGTTGCAATTGCGATAACTGAGCATCCTCTGCATGTTCACAATTGTGAGGCTAGTGCTCGCAATTGCGACATTATAGCACCAGCATACTAGCAAGCCCAGTTTCAGTCCAAATCATTCCGATTCACGTCCGAGACTCAAAACCAAACATCTGCACAAGTACAAAAATATCATATGAACTCGCTCGCGCGATCAACACATAAAAATAACATCTAGAACTATGAACCGGACATCAAAACACATGAATTTCAAAGTAAAATTCAAAAACCTCTAGAATTGCAACCAAGCATCTGAATCCTATCAAATCAACTCCAATTGCACAAAATTTTACAGACAAGTTTTAAATAGACTAACGGACCTATTCCAAGTCCTAAAATAAAATTTCAAACCCGATAGCCAAAAGTCAACCTACGGTCAAACTTGCGAATTCTTCTAAACCTCAAATTGCCAAGTTTTGGCAAAATAACTCAAATCAACCTACGGATCTCTGAATTCTATTTCAGGCATATACCCACGACCAAAATCATGATATGGATATATCGGAGTCATCAAAATATTATTTCGGGGTCATTTTCACAAATGTCAAACATTGATTAGTATAATCAACTTAGGCTTCTTAGCTTAGAATCAAATGGTCCACAAATCAACTCAAAACCTCCCCGGAACTAAACTAACCAACCTCGAAAGTTATAAAACCACAAATACACATGTGTGAAGTATCTAAGAGGGAAACGGGGTACAATTACACAAAACAATCGATCGGGTTGTTACATTCTCCCCATCTTAAAACAAACGTTCATCCTCGAACGTGCATAGAGACATACGTGAAATGATGAAAAGATGAGGATAATGACTCCGAATGTCGTGCTCGGTCTCCCAGGTTGCCTCCTCGACTGGATGACCCCTCCATTGAACCTACACTGAAGCAATACTCTTTAATCTCAATTTTCGGACCTGCCTGTCTAAGATGGCCACCGGTTCCTCAACATAAGTCAAATCCCTATCCAATTGGACTGATATGAAATCTAATACATAGGACAGATCACCGTAATACTTCCGGAGCATAGAAACATGGAACATCGGGTGGACCGTTAATAGGCTGTGTGGTAATGTAAGCTTGTATGCCACCTCACCAACTCTTTCAAGGAACTCAAAAGGATTGATATACTTAGGGCTCAACTTGCCCTTCTTCCGGAACCTCTTCGCATCCTTCATGGGTGACACGCGAATCAAAACCCTCTCTCCCACGATGGATGTTACATCACGAGCCCTCCGATCAACATAACTCTTCTGTCTAGACTGTGATGTACGAAATCGATCCTGAATCAACTTGATCTTCTCCAAGGCATCCTGACTAAATTAGTGCCCAACAACCTAGCCTCACTCGGCTCAAACCAACCAACTGGAGAATGGCACTGTCTCCCATATAGGGCCTCATAAGGAGCCATCTGGATGCTCGATTGGTAGCTGTTGTTGTAGGCAAACTCTACAAGCGGTAGGAATTGATCCCATGAACCACCAAAGTCCATAACAGAGGCGCGTAGCATATCCTCAAAAATATGAATGGTGCGCTCGGACTATCTGTCTGTCTGGGGGTAAAATGTTGTACTCAACTCAACCGGTGTGCCTAACCCACGCTGCACGGCTCTTTAGAAGTGCGATATGAACTGCGTGCCTCAATGAAGATAATAGACACCGGCACGCCATGGAAACGAATAATCTCACAGATATAGATCTGAGCCAACTGCTCTGAAGAATAGGTAGTCACCACCGGGATAAAACGTGCCCGACTTGGTCGGCTATCCACAATCACCCGTACTGCGTCAAAGTTTTTCGAAGTCTGTGGGAGCCCAATAATGAAATTCATGGTAATAAGCTCCCATTTTCACTCGGGAATCTCAAGTCTCTGAAGCAAACTGCCCGGTCTCTGAAGCACCGAGCCACATACACCACTATATCTTTCTTCATTCTTCTCCACCACTAGTGTTGCCTCAAATCCTGATACATCTTAGTGGCACGTAGATGAATGGAATACCGCAAACTGTGGGCCTCCTCAAGAATCAACTCATACAACCTATCTAAATTGGGCACACATATCCGGCCCTGCATACGCAACACCCCATCATCTCAAATAGAAACCTCCTTGGCATTGCCTTATTGTACCGTGTCCTTAAGACAAGCAAATGGGAATCGTCTTACTGACGCTCTCTGATGTGCTTATATAAATAAAAAATAGGAGACCATGAAAGCAAGAAAACGACTGGGCTTTGAAACATCTAGTCTCACAAACTGATTGGCCAAACCCTGATATTCATGGCTAGTGGTCTCTTTGCTGTCGGTAGGTATGCCAAACTACCCATACTCTCCATCTTTCTACTCAAGGCATCGGCTACCTCATAGGCCTTTCGGGGATGATACAGAATAGTGATATTATAGTCTTTTAGAATCTCCAACCATCTATGCTACCGGAAATTATCATCTTTCTGCTTGACTAGATGCTGGAGACTCCGATAGTCGGTATAGACCTCACATAGAACGATTTACAAATAATGACTCCAAATCTTCAATGTATGAACAATAGTTGCCAATTCCAAGTCGTGCACCAGATAATTCTTCTCATGAACCTTCAGGTGCCTAGACGCGTAGGAAATTACCCTACCGTCTTGCATCAACACTACGCAAAGCCAAATATGTGACGCATCACAATATACAGTGTAAGACCCCGAGCCCAAAGACAACACCAACACTGGAGCTGTAGTCAAATCAGTCTTGGGCTTTTGAAAGATCGCCTCACACTCCTTAGACCGTATGAAAGGAGAACATTTCTAGGTCAATCAAGTCAAAGGTGCAGCAATGGATGAGAAACCCTATATGAAACGACGCTAATATCCGGCCAAACCAAGGAAACTCTGAATCTCAGCAGCTGAAGACGGTCTGGGCCAACTCTGAACTGCCTTAATCTTCTTCGGATCTACCTTGATCCCCTCATTAGACACCACATGACCCAAAAACGCCACCAAATCAAGCTAGAATTCACACGTGGAGAATTTTGCATATAACTTCTTCTCCCTCAAGGTCTGGAGCACGATCCTCAAGTGCTGCTCGTGGTCCTCCCGGCTGTGAGAATATGTCGTCATTAAACAATGAGTCAAGACATGGCTGGAATACACTGTTCATTAGGTGCATGAAAGTTGTTGGGGCGTTGGTCAGCCCAAATGACATCACGAGGAACTCATAATGATCATACCGACTCATGAAGACAATCTTCGGAATATTCGGATCCCGAATCTTCAGCTGATGATATCCTGCGTTCCAATAAATCTTCGAGAACACTCTAACACCCTAAGCTAGTCAAATAAGTCATCAATGCGCGGTAATGGGTACCTGTTCTTCATTGTAACCTTGTTCAACGGCCTATAATCAATACGCATCCGTATCGAACCATCCTTCTTCTTTACAAACAGAATCGGAGAACCCCAAGGTGACAAACTAGACCAGATGAAACCTTTATCAAGAAACTCTTTCAGTTGTTCATTTAACTCCTTCAACTCCATTGGTGCCCTAAGATATGGTGTAACAGAAATGGGTTGAGTGCTCAACACCAGGTCAATACCAAAATCGATGTCTCTGTTGGGCGGCATGCCCAGTAGGTCTGTTGGAAACACATCAGGAAAATCTCTCACTATCAGAACTGACTCAACGGTAGGAGTAGCAGCACTAACATCCCTCACAAAGGATAGATATGCCTCACATCCCGTCTCAACCATCTATTAAGCCATAAGGTACGACACAACCTTGCTAGGAATAGAATCTAATGTACCCCTCCACTCCAACCGTGGCAAACCTGGCATAGCCAATGTCGCGGTCTTGGCGTGATAATCCAGAATAGCATGATAGGGCGGAAACTAGTCCATACCCAAGATCACATCAAAGTCTACCATATTGAGTAACAATAGATCAACTATGGTCTCAAAACCATCAATAACAACTAAACACGATCGATACACACGGTCCACAATAATAGAATCGCCCACAGGCATGGACACATATATAGGAGAAACTCAAAGAATCATGAGATATATCCAAATACGGAGCAAAGTAAGATGACACATATGAATAAGTAGATCCCGGATCAAATAAGACTGATGCATCCCTATGACAAACCGAAACCATACCCGTGATGACATCATCTGATGCAACCCCCTCCGTCCTACCAAGAAAAGCATAGAAATGAGCCTGGCCTCCCCCTATAGGGCGACCTCTACCTGCCTGACCTTCACCCCTTGCTGGTAGGGCAAGTGGAGTGGAACCTGGAGCAGCAACCATGGCTTACGAACCTTGTGGAATCTGTGGAGCTTGTATAGTCTCTAGAGGAGCACTCCACCTAAGTCTAGGGCAGTCCCTCACCATATGTCCGGTATCGCCACACTCAAAGAAAGCTCTCAGTGGGCGTGGCTATTGAAACTGACCCTAGCCTGGTCGACTGGACTGACCATTAAAGGCACCTCGTGTAGGAGGTGCACTGGAAAGTGGCTGAGAAAAATGGGAAACCTAGAACCATCAAGTAGCATGAGCACCGCTAGTAGCTGAAAGTGTTGAATGAACTGGAAGCTCATATAGCCTTTTCTATGATGGACTGCAACTGGAGCGTGGGCACCACTATATTCTCTCGAATCTCGAGGCTTATTGGCGTCCCTGTCCACTTTCTCACGGTCTCGCGTATCCATCTTCAACTCTTGAGCCATGCATCCCGAAGGGTCTGGAGAACAAACTCTCTCAGAAACATCTCTGAAAACTGAGCCTAAGTGAGTGGGGTTGCATCAGCTGATCTACGCTCCTCGTAAGCCTGCCACCACTAATATGCTGCTCCTAAAAATTGGAATGTAGTAAAAGCAACTCCACTCACCTCCACAATACCCATGGTGCGGAGAATACGATGACACTTCTCTAGAAAACCTTGTACATCCTCGGTAGCTGTGCCACCAAAAGTAGGAAGATCATATTTCTTGAACCTCTTAAGTCTACTCTACTCCTCCTCAGATGCCGCCGGCCTGACCTCAGGCTGAACCGAAATAACTGGCTTTGCTGGCATGACACCCGGGACCTGATAAATAGGGACCCACTACTCTAGAGTATGGGTCGTGGGAGTCTGAGCTCCTCCTCCAGCCTGAGATATGGCTGGTTCAAGGGGAATCAACCCCGCCTGAGCTAGAGTGCCGAATATGCTCAAGAACTATTCTAGGGTCTCCTGAAGTCCAGGGGCAGTAACGGGTGCCTTGGGTGCCTATCCCCCAACCGGAGCTATTGGTGGCTCCCCCGTTGCTACTCGGGCAGGTGCTCTGGCTGCAGCACATGCCCCTCCTCGACCTCTGCCCTGACCTCGCATGGATCTAGCAGGGGTCTGATCATCGGATCCAGCAGTGCGTGTCCTCCCCATCTGTGAGAGAATAGTAAGATAAGGATTAATATTTCGAAGTCAACCAATTCGCATGATAAGGGGTCAAAGAAGTGAAATTACCTAACCGTTTTATAACCTCTCAAAGATCAGTACATACGTCTCTGTACCGATCCGCAAGACTCTACTAAACTTACTTATGACTCGTAACATCTATGAACCTAGAGCTCTGATACCAACTTGTCACGATCCCAATTTTCCACCTTAGAATGTTGTGATGGCACCTAGTCTCTAAGACTAGATAAGCCTAACATGCATTAACAACTAGCATGAACAATAATAAAACCTCAAATTAAACCATTAAGCAATCAAAATAAAACTCAGCAGTACAATTGTCAACAACTCCCCAAGACCTGGTAGAACCGAGTCATAAACTCTACAAGAGTACACTAATAGTCCCGAAATACATTACTGTTTCGGAATAAGAAATAAATAGTAGAACATCTAAAAAAGAAGGTGACTTTGAGACCTGTGAATGTCGAGCAATTGTACATTGAAATCTCCGACAAAGTGAATCAATCACTAGCGTCCAGCACGGGCAGATGTATCTAGATTTATACAAAAAATATGCAGAAGGGTAGTATGAGTATACCAAAACGGTACCCAATAAGTATCAAGCCAAACCTCGGTAGTAACGAGGCCAGGTCAAGACACCTCCTAAGGTAAGAAAGCCAAATAAGATATAACATAATCTAATCATGGAAAGCGTGGAAATAAATGACAGATAAGCAGTTCAATAATATAAGCTAACAACGGAAATTTAAGCGATAAAGGCAACAATTAGTGAACACATCATGAAATAACAGGTAGACAAACACGGACCGATAAAAGTGAGACAATGAAGAAAAACAACAAGAACTGTTCAACCAACAAGCCTCTTTTAGCATGGAATGTACAACAAGAATCACAACTGAGGTACCACATCATATTCACATCTTCACAACTTCAATCACAATCTTTCCTTATATTACCGCGTGAGCCTTGCATTTATTTAATAAAAATATTTTTCAAAAATAGCTACACGCGTTTTAGCCACTTATCTCGCCGTGTGGCTTCAAGTAATTCCCTTACTAGCAACATGCGTATCAAGCTCACCTTATCTCACTGCATGCATACTAACCCCTATCCTTATACCATCGCACGTGTATCAATATCACAATATAATAACAACTCGCACCACAAGTGCCCATATGCCATAACTTGCCAAAATCAACAATACCAATATTTTCACAATAAATAGCTCATGGCTCAATCACAATATGTACAATGATCTCAATAACAACAAGATGCATGAGGGATACAACAACAATGAAAGATACCTCAACAATTAATAATTTAACCTCAATGTGATAACGCTTTTTACAACTTCAACACCAATAACTCTATAAAAAGATATTTCACGAAATAATAACTTCAAGTAAGAGTAATTCAACAATTAAAAGGGTAACAAAACAATAAGGAAGATAGCAACTTCGACTAAAGCATATAAGAGAAACTACAACAATAAAGGATAGAACAAGTGCTAATAATGTCAATTAGAGCATGTAAGAGTAAATTTAACAATGACAGATGTAACATTTTATAACAAGGTTAATCAAGTACATGAAAGACGTCTAAAAGTCTAAACCAGTCAAATACCACATATAGCGTGTGTAAGCACTCATCACCTTGTTACATGTGCTCCAAATAATATAATTAACATAAACAACCCAAATCCTAAGAGGAGGTTTTTCCACACAAAGTTAGGCAAGATATTTACCTCAACTAAGCCAAATCAATACTCGAATATAGCTTTTCCCCTAAAATTTACCTCCACGCGGTTCAAATCTAACAAAAAATGACTTAATAACATCAAACAATGCAAGAGAAACCAATTACAATAGATAAAGCTTTGATCTTTACATAATTCTCAAAAAGTCAATAAAAGCCAACTCTGGGCTCGCCCGATCAAAACCCCAGTCTAAGGGTTGATTTCCACTAACCATATTCCCACGAGTTCATATATGTGTTTTGTTTTCAAGTCCGAATCCAAATCGGCTCTCAAAACTGAAATCTTTATTTTTTTCAAAACTTTGACAAAAATCCCAAATTTTACTCTTTGATTCCCATAGATTTGATGTTTAATCTAAGATAGAGTCATGAAATATAGTTGAAAATTGATTAGAATCACTTACCCAATATTTGTAGATAAAAATCCCCTCTCCAAATCGCCTCCTACCGAGTCTAGGGTTCTAAAATATGAAAATGAGACATAAATCCCGACTTTACTAACTTTTGTGCAGTTGCAAATGTCGCAATTGCAACACTAGGTTCGCAATTGCGAACCCTCGCAATTGCGAAGAATTTCTCACAAATGCAGCACTGACAAACTTAAGAGAAACTTCGAAAATGCGACTGTAGGTTCGCAAATACAATAAAATAGATTGCAAATGCGAGCTAGCTTACCCAAGCACAAACTTTCAAAATGCGAAAAAGGTATTGCAATTGCGATACCTGAGCCTCCCCTGCTATGTTCGTAATTGCGATGCTGGTGCTCGTAATTGCGACACCAGAGCATCAGCACACCAGCAAGCCCAGTTTCAGTCCAAATTATTCTGAATCACGTTTGAAACTCATCCGAGCCCTCGTCGCTCCAAACAAAATATTCACACAAGTCTAAGAATATCATACGAACTTGATACGAGATCAAATTACAAAAATAACATTTAGAACTACGAATCGGACATCAAAACGCATGAATTTCAAAGTAACATTCAAGAACCTCTAGAATTGCAACCAAGTATCCAAATCTTATCAAATCTACTCCAAAAGGCACCAAAATTTGCAGACAAGTTCTAAATAGAATAACAGACCTATTTCAAGTTCTAAAATAAAATTCCAAATCCTATAACCAAAAGTCAACCTACGATCAAACTTGAGAATTCTTCTAGACCTCAAATTTGCCTACTTTCGACAAAACAACAAAAATCAACTTATAGTCCTCCGAATTCCATTTCGGGCATATTCTCAAGTCCAAAATTATGATAAGGACCTATCAGAGCCATCAAAAAACCGTTCTGGGGCCATTTCACAAAGTTAAACTTTGGTCAACATAATCAACTTAGGCTTCTAAGCCAAGAATCAAAGGGTCCAAATCAACCCAAAACTTTTTCGGAATGAAACCAACTAACCTCCCAAGTCATCAAACTACAAATACACATCTGTAAACATCAAAAGAGAAAACGTGATTACATAAAACGGCCGATCAGATTGTTGCAGCTTGCTGCTTGATGAAGTGAATTGGGTGAATCCAAGAAATTGAATGACATTATGAGACTATTTTGTTCCTTAACTAGACATAATTTTCTTTAATTTGTTTCTTCTTTTATTCATTTGTTTTACGAGCGTCCTCATCGGTACTTATAGCCACTTGTGGGCAACCTGTTTAATGAATCTACTCAAACGGTAAATATTTTATTGAAATATGTACCGATATCCCTTTGATCTTTCTCTGGAATATTGTCGGATATATGGTAAGCACTATTGTGGTTCTCCTCCGGTGATACAAGTGGCCGATGCAAATTTTGCTTTAATCAGCTGCTATAGACTATAATAAAGGTGAAAAAGTAAATTAATTTTTAATTCAACACTCCTTCCTCATCGACAGTTTGAAGTAATTATATAGTAATGTGAAATGGCTAGATGTTGATATTCGACGGATGAATTTATAGAACTAACACTTCATGATGAATGGCTTTTTTTTAAGAAAGCAATTCAAGTAGGGCTTCAAAGAAGCCAGACGATCCGATCAGAAGATAAAGAAAATAGACGAGAAGATAAGGGACGAAAAACTTTTTTAAATCCGATCGGTGTTAATGGCTAATCTAGCATTGAGGTGTTCAGGAGAACTAGAAAGTGGGACTATCCGAAGGCTGGGTCTTCATTTTCGCAGCCCGGACCGTCTTTCGATGGGCCGCTGAACCGTCTATCTTGCAATTGTGTAGCGAGATTTTCGATAATCTTGGTGTGACTAGAAGAGAGGACAAAGTTATTTTAGAATATCTATTGATTATTAATAATCAAAATGTCACTTGAAAGACATCCGATAAATTAACAATAAAAAGAATATGTTTTATTTTTCCAAAAAAATCTGACCATTATGACCTGATTAGTGTTCCTTTAGATGGATAATCCAAAATATTTTTATTTTTATTTTAGATGAATTTTTAGTTTAATAGCTTATCTACTTTTGAGCAGAGGCAGATTCAGGATTCAAGAGGATGTGTTCACTATTGTGAAGAGATGGATTTAGAATTTATATTTCACTGGTTTAACTTAGTCTCTTATCATAACACATTACACTTTTAAAATTATCGGTTCAAAATTATATTCTTTTGAAATTTTTAGTAATTTTCACATATATATATTTATACTCCATACTGAAAACAAGACCGTTCAGAGTGGGATTCGAACTGTCAATTTTACTTGTAGAGGTGTATTTAATAATAATTGCACCATAATTGTCTTTGAGCATGGGTTCACACACATATATTTAAGTAATTTTGAAGAAATATAACATTGTTATATATATTTTAGAGAGAGAAATATGAGTTCATGCGAACTCATATCTCTCTAACTTGGATAAGCCTCTGCTTGTGAGCGTGTTTCACATTTGATTTGGATGCCATTACTTCGTATAATAGGTATTCTTGATGAAAAAGAGAAAAAGAAAGGTTAGGAAAGAATGATTAACCCAAAGTAGAATTAGACTGATTTAAAATTCTGCCAGGAGTATGAAATGGATTCAATTCGATGCATTCAGATTCTATTGGGAGGTGTAGGTGCTTTTTTTAGTTTCAAGGGTATTTGTGGCTGATGTCCCACTACGAGTTTTGATATTTGGAAACTGAATATTTCCATGTTTGACTTGGAGATATTATTTTCGGATTAAAAGTTTGTCTTGAAGATAAGGTTATGATGCTCATTAACTCAACCCTAACTCCTACGCTTGATTTATTTTTTTCATGCAAAATATCCTGTTGAGAAGATATACATAAATTTAATCTGGATTATATAATCTAAGGTTTAATACTATGTTTGACTTATTTATCAGCATATAGCGAAAAAGCCTAACTTTGCTGGGATGGAGAAGGAACAAGCACGGTGAGAATTTTTGACTTTCCTTGAGGCTGTTCAACTGAGTTTGATGGTTTTGTTTGAAAAGAGGCGAATATTATTCACGATTAAATTTATACAGTTGAGGGGAATGGTGATTCTGTTAAACTGTCATTGTTCTTTCTGTAAGTTATTAGTTTCTACCTTTGTATAAGTTATAATATTCTTGCTTCCATTTTTAGCTTCAAACTTCCTGAACAAAATTTTTATGGCACTTTGTCTCAATTCAAAATCCCAACTTATCATGACGGTGCCTAACATATTTATTAGGCAAGCCAACAATCACATAACAATTAAGTATTTGAATTAAAACATGAGTTTATAAGCTCAATAATGAAAAATCTCATAAATATCTGATAAAACAACTGTAATTTTACTACAACCATCCCAAAATCTACAACATCTCAATATAAATTAAACTCTAGTACAATTGTTTGAGTAGTAGAACAATACTGAAGAAAATAAAAGGAAGGTGAATCAAGGTCTGCGGGTGTCATAGCAGCTACCTCAAAGTCTCCAAGTAGGTACTAGCACCACCCTAGCAATCACCGCGTCTAGATGTATTTGGATCCGCACATGAAGTGCAGAGTATAGTATGAGTACAACTGACCCAATACACTCAATAAGTAACAGGAATAACCTTGGACTGAAAGTAGTGGCGAGCTTAGAAGGATACAGTCAGAACCAATATAATGACAACACAGGTAAGATAATGACAATGATAATAATTAACTCGGAGAAATTCCAAAATAAGCTCATTTAGGGTACCGAAATTTAGACATGCTTTCAAGTTCAACAATTAAAGCCCAACACTGATAACATATATCAAGTACAACAAACATGAGGAATGTTACATCTCTGTGCCTACTTGTCAAATATGCATGTCAAATGTAATGGATCACGGCGATATTTCCAGGTACTCACACTTGCAGAGTACTAAATCTATCTAACTCAAAATACCCACTCATCACACACAATCACTCAGCATTGTACGGGTGCCTGGCATCAATGCCCCTCATCAAAGCACTATATATATATATATATATATATATATATATATATATATATATATATATATATATATATATATGCATGTGCTTACTACTGGTATGTCAAACTCCGGAGGGGCGGATCCTGCCAAAGCGCTGATATAAAGCTTATAAGGCATGCTATGGAGTGCAGCCCGGTCCACAATAATAAATAAGCTAATAAGGCCTGCTGCCGCATGCAACCTGATCCAGAATAACACTATCAACTCGGCTCTCAGGCCCAACTCAATCATCAATCTCTCAAGTCTCAAGGGCTCACAGTCTCATACTACTCATCCCAAATGATAAGAATATGTAATATAACAGTAAATGATAATGGAGACTGAGATATGATGTGTAAATGAAGGATCATGACTGAGCACATAATTGCAGTTAAAGCAGATAACTCAAAACATTAGAAATAACTTCACTAGGCCTCAACTGGATAAACACAAAGCCTAAACATGTTTTCTAACATGAATTACAGTTCAATTACTCTAACAAGTCAGGATTTCACGGGTAGAACAAGACTTGATAACAAGACAATCCAAAAACAATAATCGAATCATGATTACCATGGTGCACGCCCACACGCCCATCACCTAGCATTTGCATCACCCCAACACAAGCCATATAACACATTTTCGAAGGATTCAAACTTTCAGTTACAAGTTTAAAAGTATTACTTACATTAAAACGCGCAAATCACAACTCCAACAAGCCATTCCCACGGGTATCGGCCTCCAAATGACTCGAATCTAGTCACAAACAACTCAATATCAACAAATAATGCCATAGGAAACAACTTCAAAACAATAAAGTTTCGATCTTTATCAAACTCAAAAGCCAACCCAAAATGTCAACCTGGGGCCCACACCTCGAAACACGATAAAATTCACAAAATCTGAGCTCCAATTCGATTGCGAGTCCAACCATACCAAAATCATCAAATTTCGACCTCAAATCAACCTTCAAACCTTCATTTTTTATATTTGAAAAGTTTCCACCAAAATCTCCATTTCTTCACCTTAATTTACTAAATAAATGATAAAACACAAGGATGAAAGTATGATAAATGAACAAATCCGAGTAAAGAATACTTACCCCGATCAAAGACGTGAAAATCCCCTCCAAAATCGCCCAAAATCGAGTTTTACAACTCAAAATATGAAATCTAACCCTTGATTTGTGTTTTTAAATCTGCCGAGGTGCTCCATCTCATATTATTTGTTATGATTCTCTTCTACACGCTCCTTATGGAAAAATTAATTAGGATGAGATTTTAACTTTTACCCCTATTCATGTCTTAATATTTCATCTTTCTTCATTGGTATTTGAACAAAGTTATTCATAATTGAGGTGCTTGTAGTCTTCAAGGATAATTTTTACCAGGAGTAAAAAAGCAAAAAGTTAATCTATTTTATCTTGAACTTCTAAAGTGTCAAATAATTTGAGACAACTACTTTTAGTAACCACGATTGATAATACGAGACGGAGAGTACTAAATTTGGTATCTTTTTCTATTTTCAAGATTTGAATGGACATTTAAAGATGCTTGGGCTGAATATGCTCCTTACACAAAAAAAGAACTCATAAACTCATAACTTTGGGCATGTAGATTCTCATTTCTCCCCAATTTTTGTTATGATGGCTTAATAATTTTCTGCAAAATATTTTTACCAAAACATCCTTGGTATGTTGGGCCCGGGCCCGTGCATAACTATCTAGTATTATATATACATGAGTGTGTGTCTTATTCGAGCATGATAGGATCCCACTGTCATGCTCAAAAAATACTGCAATCTAACAACAGAGAATCAAACTCACACAGATTGAGCTGAAAGAATGACGCCAACAAAATTATATCCGAACCAAACGACCCCTTAGACTATATGTTTAATTGGAGAGTAGTTTTATTTTAATAACCAATATGGATGTTTTCACTCTTGGGTTGGGTCCAGAGCACATAAGGGCTACCCCACTAGTGTCCAGGATTCATTTGGTCTTTTAACATTTGACATACAAAAAATTTGAGAGGAAAAAAGAATAACTCACCGGCTTGTTTGGATGATTGTTATCTATTGTATTGTATCGTTATTTTATATATAATATTTATTTTAATTATTATTTTAATTTTATTATATTATATCGTTTAGTTTGTATAGTTAAATTTGTTATTACATAACGACGAGAAATTATCATTTCATGTAATGACGTATTTGGTATAGTTGCGTCGTTACATTTATTTTTTCCTTTCATCTTGTCTTTCTTTATTATTAAATAATTTTATTTTATCCTTTACACTACTTTTTTATATATTAATTCTACCTCGTACCTTACTTTTTCTTTGTAATATTATAAGTTTATTCTTCATATTATTAGTGCATGACATCATAAAATGACGGCAAATAATACAATTATTTTAAATACTGTATACAACAAAATAATACAATACAATACAATATAATACGATACATTATGAATCAACCCTCCAAACAAGCTGTTAGAGAAAGGTGTATTTTTCCTACTTGGAAGCAACGAATAGGTCTGAGAGAGCTCCGATCTCGCTAACATCTACGGGGAACTCATCAATTTCATTGCGCCATGGATTCATCTCATCGCGATCAATGGATCGGGTCGCTCGCCAAATCACACTGCTACATTTGAAACCCGACCCGAATGCAATCTGCCACAATGCGTCTCCCTTTTTCACCCTACCTTTCGCCTCCGCATAAGCCACTTCATACCAGATCGAACTGTTGGAAGTGTTACCAAATCTGTATAACGTCATTCTAGAAGCTTCCATTTGTTCATCGCTAAATCCCAATTTCTTCTGCAAATCATCCAACACTGGTTTCCCGCCGACGTGTGGGAAGAAGTGATCGATTGCTCTGGAGAAATCAGGATTATAAGGCTCCATTTTACTTCCGGTGCGAACGTGCCGCACTATAATATTCATCAAGTAACGGAACTGTTCAGATAGAGGAAGGACTAGGGGAGCTACAGTTGATATGTTTGATCGAATGGTTTTCATAGCTGCATACAAGAGATCTTTGTTAATCGAGATTCCTCGATGTCCTTGTTCATCTTCTGCCATGAAAATACAGTTGTAGGAGCGATCGTTGTTTGCTGTTTGAGATCGGATGGTGTGGATGAGCTCATACTTGGAGGTATTCTGATCTGACGGTTTGTTGGAGAGGAGAAGGGCGACCGCACCAACACGAAATACGCAATTGCTTAGCAATTTTGACCGGTCATTGCCTTTGTATACGTTGTCTGTGGTGCTCTCAGTCGTTACTAATAGGGCATAGGAATTATCGTGCACCTGCACAACAGTATAACATGAGTTGATAAACAATGTTAGTATGTTTATGTCACTATGTCTTGCTTATGAATTTTGCGTTAACTAATACACTTAATATCTAGTGAAGGCCTAAGAATTTCACTTTTCTAATTTTCAAACAAAGATACTCTCACTAATGTAATTTAGATGACATATTTTTCTTATTAGTCCATTTAAAAAAGAATAATATATTTCTATAATAGAAATAATTCAAATTTAAACTTTTTATTTTACTATTTTATCCTTAATGAAAAGCTTTTATGCACAAATGTCATGACCCTATAAAATTTTTATCTCTTAAGCTGTTAAGACCACATGTTTCAAAGTACTATAAAAGATCATAATTCATTCCCAAAAGCACTGACCGGAAAACACAGATGGCCACTTCAAGAGATGGTACTAATTTTTCACTTTACTTATACTCTTTTGGTCGAAAAATTACGACATCAGGAGTACGAGAACTAAATTATTTGTTTTTCAATGTTAGTCCAAACATCGGTTTCTCAATATTTGCATGTGAAAGAACTTCACGAACAATACTATAGCTCACAATTTCATAATTAAAAATATTTACAGAATATTAATAAAAATAAAATGATCAAAGGATTTTGTATATCAGATAATAACAATGTTATATAATAAGAGATAGATGGCATTTCCTAAATAATCGTTCATATCAAAGCAAAAGATAAGATGAATTTAGGGTATCATTGTACAAAAGGTACTGAGACCAAATACGGAAATATTAGTGAGGATATTTTAGTCGTTCTCTTCTAATAATTAGTTTGTGGGGTCGGAATAACCGAGAAAAGAAAGCATGGAACCAATATTGGTCAAGACGTCTATCATATTTAAGTTTCTTTTTTCTCTATAAAGAAAGATAGGTATGGAGATCAGTTATTAGTCTAACATCGTAAGCTAGAGGTGGGTGGGAAGTTACGTACCACGAACATCGTGGGATAGATCGATAAGGTATCTCAAGCCTTAATTAGATGTCAATCTAGTGATTCCCCTTAATAAATAGTGACAGGTCACATATATCTTCACCGAAATAATTACATTGTGTAGCTAGGTGAAAATTTTCTTTATATATATATATATATATATTGATTCCTAATGTTTTTATTTTTTTGAATTTGTGTCTTTATATTTTGATCCCTTTAGTAAAATTTATTCCTCCACAACTATTAATAAACCTTATGCGGAGCGAACTCATACTAGTTGGTCCAGTAGATACGGATATCCGATGATTCAAAAAAAAAAAAAGATAATTGAAGTTGCACTAAGAGGCGAACAACAATGATTTAAGTTATATATGCATATAATATATATATATATATATATATATATATATATATATATAGTACAATTTTTTTGTATATTATTAATTACTTCAAATTAATAATTGAATGTAACAGATTTATTTTATATATTTTTGGTAATAACAAAATTATTATTAACATAATGTAATGGTGTATAAAATATAATTATAAGCACGATGCTTAATTAACCAGGGGGTAAAAAAGGAAGTTAAAGGATGAAAAAGCGTGAGATCCAGTTGAGAGAAGAACCTTGAGTAGATTTTGAACAAGTCCTAAGGCAATAAGACCAGCACTGCACCCCATTCCTGTCATATTATAGCTGCGGATATCTTCTCTTAGCTTGTAACGTTTCACTATGACACTTGACAATGATGGCATAATATTGAAAACGCCGCAGACAGAAACCAATATACCTATTTCCTCACATCTAACTCGAGTTTTCAGCAAAAGCTCATCTATGGCTCCGAAAACCTCCATCTCCACTTCTTCCTTAGCAGCTTTTGTGCTCATATCCATAGGATCTCTTAACAAGCCTTTAGAAACATACGTTTTATCTCCTAAGCCAGATCTTTGCAAGATCCTGTCCATGAACTCCAGTGTGTCACTGTTAAACTTTAGTTCTCTGCTGCTTCTATTGAGAAAATTTTGTCTGCAAATTTGCTGATTTTTCTGGGGCTTGTAACATGCAAAATCTACCAGGAAAATTCTTGACCCGGTGCTTTTGCAAAAAACATACCAAAATAAGACAATTATTAAAGTTGGCACTAAAATGAGGAAAAGCTTAGGGTATATTATGATCAATTCAAAGAGATTGATCGTCGAAAACATGGTGCCAAATATGACGAGTTTCAGCATATGAGCGATGTTAGCAGCCTTGTTTATGAGTAAATTATAGCGAAGGATTGTTGGTTAGGAAGGTGGAAGGTCTGTTGGCTAATTTATTACTTGATGCGTATGGACAATCAAGCTATCAACATTACTGTACAGGGAAAAATACGACGTGGCCGCTTAAAGAAAGGACATGTGGAATACAAGATGAAGATAGCCACCGAACATAGTTATTCCGCTTGTCACCGGAAGGAATAATGATCATAAAAAGAATATTAAATGCTTTAGCCCCGATAATATTTAATATGAAATATTTTGCAGCATTAAGGATGATGGCCCGTTACAAGAAATTTGACATTTATGTCTAACGTTACATCTTCATCAATGGCCCTCATAATTGACATTAAAGAAAGGCATGATCCCAGGACTTCCTTCCCTAGTCATAACTATAAATAGGGAGCTCAGTTATCATTGTAAAGGGAAAATTTTCCGGCTAACTTACACTACATTCTATACAACATTTTAATACAATTTTATTCTCTCGCTTTTGATCTTATCATTGTTGTGCCCAGAAACCTTGTTCCCAGACTCATTAGCTCTGCTATTTCATCTACATTCTAAGGCTAAGTATTTTATATTTTATCAATTATTTCATTACTTTTTGGATCAAATTAATTTACTTGTCTAGAGACCACAAACAAATTTAACTGTATCGTTTTTCGAATAAATAATTACCTCGCTCTCAATTATTTTATATTGATTATTTGAATTTCCTATATCAATTATGCTCATTCAAATACTACATATAATTTGTCTTTTAGAGTGTAATCACACAAAAAGAATATGAGGAGGGTAATATGTACAGAGACCTTACCCATGCCTTGTGGAGATAGAGAGGTACAATAAATTATGATTATATTATCTTTATCTAAAGGGTTTTTGAAAAAAATATCATACTTATCAAGATATTTAAAATCAGCCTGTAGGCAGTACTCAGTCTTCTTGTTTCTGTCAAACTAATGGCTTGAAATTGATAAAAATAAGTCAAAATGCGATGATAGTACTTGGCATGCATGCAACACAAAGATATGGGACGGTTGCCTTGGGTCAGTGGTGATTGCTTTCTCAATCACTACGCACTTTCTCTGCTCCCGGGTAATTACCTAATTTCCCAGTGCATTAATGTTATTGAGACAACTTATGCAGACCAAATATTGTTAGCTACCCGTTTTCTAAATTTAGAATGAGCTAAAGCTTGTTTTTCCTGTAGTAGCATTTAGCTGCAATGCACTTACACATAGACCCCACTTAGAACTGTATTATTGTACTCAAGTGCTTGGTTTCAGCTAAGTCTCACACAATAACCGGTTTGTCCAAGCTGTTTAAAATTACTTATTTTAAGAAATATTTTTACTTAAAAATATTTTTAAAAAAGTACTTTGAAGAGTTATAATTTGTGTTTGGCTAATCCATTTGAGAAGTACTTTTTACAATATTTGATAAGCAAATTATGTTTGGTCAATCTTTCAAAAATACTTTTAAGAGTCAAATTACGAAAAAGAATAGTAAATGTTTAGTTTACAATTAGTATATAATTTAAAAGAGAGAAAAAAAATTTAAATATTTATTAATAAAAAAATTATTTTTTCTTTTTATTTAATTAGAATATAAAACATAATATATATATATATATATATATATATGTATATATATATAGATATAAAGATTTTAATCATTATAAGATATAGTATCCACAGATATAATGTTAAATATCTGGTATTAGTTATTGTTTACATAAAGATTAAATATATCAAATTATAATAATTCAATAAAATTAAAAGTTTGCTTTATTAATCTTTTATAAAAGAAGACATCTATTTATAGTGGAGAAACTATTTCAAAGAAGAGTAAGAGAATGACAATAAAGATATAATAGAAGTAAAATGAATAAATAAATAAATAAATAAGGGATGGTAGAAAGAAAAAAGGAAAAGGAAAAAGTTAGATTAATGAATGATAATTTGAAAAATATAATTTTATAGTAAGAATATTTTTGTTTTAAAAACATTAATTTTTTTTTGCTTATGCTTATGCTTCTTGAAAGAAGTTAGAATTTGTAACTTCTTCCCAAAAATAGAAAACTGCTTCTGCTGCTATTCAAACGCACTTTTCTATCTTGGCCAAACACATTAAATTTCTAGAAAAGTAGCCTCCCAGAAGCTTGGCCAAACAGGCTGTGAGTTTATATGGAGTTTATCTATACTATACAAATGTCCTTAGCAAAACGTCGTTCCCTTATTTTACCTTTTAAACACTGATTTTCCGTTGGACAAAATTATAATTTAAGTTAATTTCTTTATATTTAGGACTTTTAAATCAACTAAATTTTGGGTATTAAATATTTACTTATTGAACTAAATAAAAAATACTAATATTTATGACTTTAAAATCGAAAAAGATTTTACCTTATTTAAATCAAATAATTCGCTTATAGCATTTTCCTTTTATTATACGTCGGCATACAAATTAGGCACGTACATGCGTAATTTGATAAAGCAATTCAAAGTTTTATTCAATGTACACATTATTTCTCCTAAAATAAATATTTAAACTATTATATATATATTTATATATATACACACACATACATACATACTTACTTTTTCTTGAAAATATACTTTTTTCATTAAAGTGGAGTCCGTGTTTTGACTGCCTATAATTTTAGTTTTGACCATCTAAAAGTTATGCGTGCAATGAAAATTTTAAAGATTTAAAGTTTGAAATAATGCAACAGAAAAAGATTTAAAAAAATGAAAAATATAAATGTATAGCTCATTATAGTTGAAAAAGTAAAATACTGATAACGTAATCATTCATAAATTTTTATCTTTTAAAAAAGAATTCATATTGGATAAGATTATAATTAAATTATTTTAAATGTTTAGAATTCATAAGATATCCATAAGATATTCATATAACCTCTAAGGACTTTCATGTGACAAGATTTGATCTAGCTAAATGAAATCTAAAAATATATTTTTAGAAAGTTATACTTTTTTATTTTTATTTTATATCTCAAACACATCATTTAATACTGCTTATATGATTTTTAAAAATTATTTACTCATTAACATAGGGAACATGCGAAAAGCCCATATACTAACAGTAGTATTTATTAATAGTATAAAAAAAACTATACTATCAAATTACTCAAAATATTTACAAAACCCTCCGTAAAAAGTGAAATAAAAAATTTAGATCATTCCAAACTGCGAATAGTTTCATATAATTTGAAATCGGTTACTTATGACTAACAATTTGAAAAATTGTATAATTACTTACTCAAGGTCACCTCTTTCAATATTATGAAAGTCAATTTAGATCTGACAACCCTAGACAGAAACACTGATTAAGGACAATGGAAAAAGACCATTACTGTAGTGGTCCTATGGAAATGCTGAAAATCTGGCTAAGAACGAATGTGGAGAAACATAAACCCTTCGATCCATGTCACGACCCAAAATTTAGCCTGTCGTGATGGCGCCTAACATGATACTAGGCAAGCCGACACCTCAAAACATTTCCAATACTTTTAAATGAAAAATAAAATAACACAAATTTAAACAGTTAAAGCTCTCATAAACTGGATAGAAAGTCGAAACTCAATACGGAATTTCCAAAATCAGGGTGTCACTGAGTACATGAGCGTCTACAACACGAGTTTGAAAATACTGTCTATAAAAAACTGAAACTAAATACATAATGCTGAAAGATAGGAAGAGAGAGTCAAGGTATGCGAACGCCGGGCAGCTACCTCGAAATCTCCGAATGATCAAGCCGCTCAGATAATCAACACCTACCATATCCGGTAACACCTGGATCTACACACAAAGTGTAGGGTGTAGTGTGAGTACTACCAACTCAATAAGTAACAAGACTAACTTTGTGAGTACTACCAACTCAGTAAGTAACAAGACTAACTATTAGACTGAAAGTAGTGACGAGCTTCACAGAGACAGTTCAATTACAGAAATTACAATACAGGAAAAATAGGCATGCTTTTAAGTTTGACATTTAAAGCCAAAACAGTTAATTCATGTCAAGTTCAATTGAAACAGGATATGGCATCTCACAGAAACTATATGACAGTAATTTATGCCAGCTGAAGTACACAGTAATGATATCAAGTGCATAATCTCGGAGTTACAGTCACTTAGTCCTCCCATTCACTCCAGCCTCACAGTCACTCATTCCTCACAGTCTCTAATTTCTCACAGTAGCTTGGCACTCGCGCTCGGCATTCGCACTCACGCTCGCACTCAATAGGTACCTGCGCTCACTGGGGGTGTGCAGATTCCGGAGGGGCTCCTTCAGCCCAAGCGCTATAATAAGTCAATCATGGAATTAATCAATAAAACATGCTGCGGCGTGAAACCAGATCCCATAAATATCCTCACAATCAGGCCCTTGGCCTCACTCAGTCATCAATCTCTCCAGTCTCTCGGGCTCTCAATAATCATGATAATCAACCCAAACAGCAATGATATAATGTATCAATAAGGAATATCAAAGACTGAGATATGATATGCAAGTAAAAACTGTGATTGAGTACAACATGGCAATTTAGCAGATTATTCAACATGTAACACGACCTATGCAGGTCCCTACAGTACCAACCCATAGCCTAGACATGATTTCTAACATGATTTGTAGCTCAATTTCTATAACACATGGAGAATATACAAATAACAACAGACTATTCAACTAAACAGTTCCATAGAATTGACCGAGTCAAAATTTCTATGGTGCACGCCCACACGACCGTCACCTAGCATGTGGGTCACCTCAACACCAATCACATGACATAAAATTCAAGGTTTCATTCCCTCAGAACCAAGTTTAGAACTGTTACTTACCTCAAACCATGCAAATCCCTACTCCAATACGCCATTGCCTCGCGAATTGGCCTCTAAGTGCCTCGAATCTAGCCACAAACAATTCGATACAATCAACACGAGCTAAAGGGTCAATTCCATAAGAGAATACTAATTTATTAATTAAAAGTCAAAAAGTTGACATTAAAGCCACCCCCGGGCCCACGTGTCGGAATCCAATAAAAGTCAAAAAATCCGGAAGCCTATTCAATCACGAGTCCAACTATACCAAATTTATCAAAATCCAACACCAAATCAACAACCAAATCCCCAATTTAAACTCTCCAAATCCCTAGCCTCAACTCCCAAAGTTACACCTCAAAATCACACAATCTAGATGGGGAATTCAATGGGGAAACAAAATTATTGAATAAATTTAATCACAAGTGACTTACCTCAAGAAAACCCTCGAATATCCTCTCAACAATCGCCTAATCCCGAGCTTGAAATGTCCAAAATGAAGAAAATCTCGAAAACCCTCGAATTTAAACACTGCCTAGTGCTTTCGCACTTGCGCGCCAAATATCCGCACCTGCGGAATTGCTTTTGCGATAGAATTTCTGCTTCTGCGGAAGTCACTTAAATTCACAGCGTCCGCACCTCCGCTTCAGGTTTCGCATCTGCGAAAGCGCTTTTGCGGCCTATGATCCGCTTCTGCGAAGACAACCTACGTCCTCCTTCTTCGCATCTGCGGAGCCTTGCTCGCACCTGCGGGCTCGCAGATGCGGATGACCCCTCACACCTGCGTCCTACCCCAGGCCAGCCAGCTCTGCACCTGCGCAACACCAGCCGCACCTGTGGCCAAGACCCTCGCAGGTGCGATCACACCAGAAGGCTCCCAGCTTCAGCAATGCTTTAAGTCTCATTTTCGGTTCGTTAACCATCCAAAATAAACTAGACTCCCCCGTGACCTCAATCAAACGTACCAACAAGTCCTAAAACACGATTCAAACTTAATCGGGCCCTCAAGTCACCTCAAACAACATCAAAAACACGAATCGCAACCCAATTCAAGCCTAATGAAAACTAAAGAATTTTAACTTCTACAAACGATGCCGAAACCTATCAAATCACGTCCGATTAACCTCAAATTTTGCACACAAGTCACAAATGACACCACGGACCTACAACTCCCAGAACCCCATTCCTAGCCCGGTAACCACAAAGTCCACTCTCGGTCAAACTTCTAAATTTCCAACTTTCGCCATTTCAAGTCTAATTCAACTACGGACCTCCAAATCACAATCCTGTCACACTCCTATGTCCAAAATCACCCAACAAAGCTAATGAAACCATCAAAACATCATTTCGGTAAGTCAACATCCGGTCAACCTTTTCAGCTTAAACTTTCAACCTAGAGATTAAGTGTCTCAATTCATTTCGAAACCTTCCCGGACCTGAACCAACTACCTCGGCAAGTCACATAACAACTACTAAGTAAGGAATGAATAGTAAATGGGGAAATAACACTACAACTCTCAAAACGACCGGCTAGGTCGTTACATCCTCCCCCTCTTAAATAAACGTTCGTCCTCGATTGGGTCTAGAAACGTACTTGGAGTCTCAAATAGGCGTGGATATCTGCTCCGCATCTCCCGCTCGGTCTTCCAAGTAGCCTCCTCAACTGGCTAACCACTCCACTGCACCTTCAGTGAAGCAATGTTGTTTGACCTCAATTTTTGAACCTGTTGATCTAAAATAGCTACCGGCTCCGCATCATAAGTCAAATTACCATCCAACTGGATCGTGCTGAAATCCAAAACATGAGATGGATCGCTGACATACTTTCGGAGCATAGAAACATGAAATACTACAAACTAGGTGGCAAGGCAAGCTTGTAAGCCACGTCTCCAATCCTCTGAAGTACCTCAAACGACCTAATATGCCGAGGACTCAACTTGTTCTTCTTTCCGAATCTCATAACACCCCTCATGGGTGAAACCTTGAGCAATACCTTCTCCCTAACTATGAAAGTAATATCACGAACCTTCCTATCGGCGTAACTCTTTTGTCTAGATTGCGCCGTGCGAAGCCGATCCTGAATCAATTTAACCTTGTCCAAAGCTTCCTGAACCAAGTCAGTACCCAATAGCCTAGCCTCACCCGACTCAAACCAACCCACCGGAGATCGACACCATCTCCCATACAAAGCCTCATAAGGAACTATCTGAATGCTTGATTGGTAGCTATTGTGGTAGGCAAACTCCGCGAGCAGCAAAAACTGATCCTAAGAACCCTCGAAATCAATGAGACAAGCGCATAGCATATCCTCCAATATCTGAATAGTGCGCTCGGACTGTCCATCCGTCTGAGGGTGAAACACTGTACTCAACTCAACCTGGGTGCCCAACTCTCGCTGTACGGCTCTCCAAAACTGCGTGCCCTGATCTGAAATGATGGACACTGGCACACTATGCAGGCAAACAATCTCGCAGATGTAAATCTCAGCCAACCGCTCCAAAGAATAAGTAGTCCCAACTGGAATGAAGTGTGCAGACTTGGTCAGCCGATCCACAATCACCCAAATAGCATCAAACTTCCTCGAAGTCCGTGGGAGCCCAACTACAAAATCCATGGTGATACGCTCCCCTTTCCACTCTGGAATCTCAAGCCTCTGAAGCAATCCACCTGGTCTCTGATGCTCATGCTTCACCTGCTGACAATTTAGGCACCAAACTACAAACCCCACTATATCCTTCTTCATTCTCCTCCACCAATAGTGCTGCCTCAAGTCCTGGTACATCTTTGCGGCACCCGGATGAATGGAATACCGCAAACATTGGGCCTCCTTAAGAATCAACTCATATAGCCCATCTATATTGTGCGCACAAATCCGACCCTGCATCCTTAACACCCAACACCCCTGATAGTAACATCCTTGGCATCACTGTTCTGAACCGTGTCCTCAAGGACAAGCAAATGCGGATTATCATACTGGCGCTCTCTGATGCGATCATATAAGGAAGATCGAGAAACCACACAAGCTAGAACCCGGCTGGGCTCCGAAATATCTAATCTCACGAACTGGTTGTCCAAGGCCTGAACATCAATTGCAATCTCTCACCAATAGGAATGAATGCAAGGCTACGCATACTCATCGCCTTCCTACTCAAGGCATTGGCCACCACTTGGCCTTCCCGGGATGATACAAAATAGCGATATCATAGTCCTTTAGCAGCTCCAACCATCTCCGCTGCCTCAAATTTAGATCCTTTTGTTTGAACAAGTGCTGGAGACTCCGATGATTTGTAAACACCTCACAAAATACACTAGAGACATTGCCTCCAAATCTTCAATGTATGAATGTTGGCACCAACCCCAAATCATGAACATGGTAGTGCTTCTCATGAGGCTTCAACTAACGTGAAGCATAAGCAATCACTCCACCCTCCTACATCAAGATACACCCAATACCGATTCGAGAAGCATCATAATACACTGTATAAGAGCCAGAAGTTGAAGGCAACACTAGAACTGTATGCTCAAGGCAGTCTTGAGCTTCTGAAAGCTCTCTTCACACTCATCCGGCCACCTGAAAGTAGCACCCTTCTAGATCAATTTGGTCAAAGGCGATGCAATAGACGAGAAACCCTCCACGAAGCGACGATAATAACCGGCCAACCCGAGAAAGCTCCGAATCTCAGTAGTTGAGGATTGCCTGGGCTAACTCTAAACTGCCTGTATCTTCTTTGGATCTACTTGAATCCCCTCACTGGACACCATGTGCCCCAAGAACTACACCGAACTAAGACAAAACTCACACTTGGAGAACTTGGCATAAATCTTCTCCTCCCTCAGCCGCTGCAACATAATCCTCAAATGTTGGGCATGCTCCTCCTGGCTACGAGAGTACACCAGGATATCATCAATGAATACTATGACAAACGAGTCGAGATAAGGTTGAAATACACTGTTCATCAAGTGCATGCATGTTGCTGGGGCGTTGGTCAGCTCAAAAGACATCACAAGGAACTCATAATGACCATAACGCGTCCTGAATGCTGTCTATAGAATATTCGAGTCTCAAATCTTCAACTGGTGATACTTAGACCTCAAATCAATCTTAGAGAACACCCTCGCTCCATGAAGTTGGTCAAATAGATCATCAATACGTGGCAAAGGATACTTGTTCTTGACTGTAACTTTGTTCAACTGCCTAAAGTCGATGCACATCCGTATAGTACCATCCTTCTTCTTCACAAACAGAACCGGTGCACCCCAAGGCGACACACTAGGCCTAATAAACTCCTTATTAAGAAGTTCCTGAAGTTGCTCTTTCAATTCCTTCAACTTAGCCGGTACCATACAATACAGAGGAGTAGAAATGGGCTGAGTGCC
Source organism: Nicotiana obtusifolia (assembly GCA_002018475.1). NCBI lineage: Eukaryota > Viridiplantae > Streptophyta > Magnoliopsida > Solanales > Solanaceae > Nicotiana > Nicotiana obtusifolia. Next base: position 33,193 of record MCJB01050330.1, read on the forward strand.
CGACACCAAGTCAATACCAAAGTTAATATCCCTGTCAAGCGACATGCTCGGTAGGTCTGCAGGAAACACATCCGGAAAGTCTCGTACCACCGGAACAGAATCAATAGTAGAGGTATCAACACCCACATTCCTTACAAAGGACAAATAAGATAAACAACCCTTCCCAACCATCCGTTGGGCCTTCAAATATGAAATCACTTTGCTGGGAATATAATCTAGAGAACCTCTCTACTCGATCCTTGGCAACCCCGGCATCGCCAACGTCACTGTCTTAGCGTGACAATCCAGCATAGCATGACATAGGGACAACCAATCCATACCCAAGATCACGTCGAAATCAACCATACTAAGCAATAAGAGATCAACTTTAGTCTCCAATTCTCCAATAGTCACTACACATAACTGATATACATGGTCTACAATAATAGTATTGCCCAATGGTGTAGATACATGAACATATGAGACTATGGACTCACGAGATATATCCAGATAATGAGCAAAATATGATGATACATATGAGTAAGTGGAACCAGGTTCAAATAATATAGAAGCATCCCTGTGGCATACTGAGACAATACTTATGATCACTGCATCTGAGGCAACAACATCTGGCCTAGCAGGAATAACATAGAATTGGGCCTGACTGCCACCTGGTCGGCCTCTCCCTTTAGGGCGACCTCTAGCTGCTTGGGCCCCACCTCGAGTTGGCTAGGCGGGTGGTGAAGTAATTGGTGTGGAATTCGAAACCTGACTTCTCTACTGCACTGGACCTCCCAGGTGACGAGGACACTGTCTCCACATATGCCCAAACTCCCCGCACTCGAAACAACTCTACGGTGGTGGTGGGGATTTAATCGGGCCCCGAGTACCAGAGTAACTACTAGAAGGACCTGGCATAGATGAACCCTGAACTAATGGAGCAAGGGATGAACTATAAGCTGGGAGAGCACTGAGAGATGATTGACACTGACGAGCACTGTATGAACCACGACTAGATGATGCACCACGATGAACTAGACGAGCCATCTAGGCGTGCCTATAAAGACGACCCCTGCTATGGTAGGGCTGACCCATAGAAGGAACACCGTTGAAACTACCCGATCCACGAGGCCTCTTGGTCTCCCTCTCCTCACGCTCCTGAATGCGAACCATCTCTAGCCGCCGAGCAATATCAACCACCTCGTCAAACGTAGCACCTGATACACTCTCCCGAGTCATAGAAAAACACACATGATAGTGGAGCCATCAATGAACCTCCTAATCCTCTCCCTATCAGTGGGAACCAACCAAACTGCGTGACGAGCCAACTCTGAAAATCTCATCTCATACTAGGTCATAGACATACCATCATGTCGTAGCTGCTCAAACTGTCCGCGCAGCTCCTCCCTGCGAGTCTGTGGCACAAACTTCTCCAATAAGAGAACGGAGAAATCATGCCATGTAAGTGGCGCTGCACCGACTGGCCTGTGCCTCTCATTGGCCTCCCACCATCTGAAAGCGGCCCCTGTAAAATGAAAAGTAGTAAACAAGACCTCACTGGTCTCTAGAATACCAGCAGTACGAAGAATTCGCTGACACATATCCAAGAAGTCCTGAGCATCATCTGACTTAGCCCCACTCAATGATGGATGTTGGAGTCTCCCAAACCTCTCAAGTCTCTTCTGCTCGTCCTTACACATAATGGGACTCACCTGCGCCTGAGCAGCTGCAACCAGCTGGGCTGGTAGCACACCCGGTGTCTGAATTTCCTACATCACCTACTCTGGAGTATGGGCGGCGGGAGTCTAAGCACACTCCCAACCTAAGAAGTGGCTGGCACGGTCTAAACAGAAACCGCCTAAGTGAGGCTAGTGCGCACAGTCAAAATCTGAGCCAAAGCCTCCTGAAGGCTTGGAATCACAATGGGCACAGCTAGTGCCTGAGTTGGCCCCACTGGCTCAACCACATCTAGAACCTGCTCCTGAGCTGGAGCAACTAGTGGATCTGCAGGTGCTGCTTTAGCTGCTGTACGAGCTACACCTTTGCCTCTACCACGGCCCCTACCGCGACCTCGGCTTCTCATGGCCCTATCTGATGGAACTGGTGGCTGTCCGTCCTGTCCGATACCACGTGTCCTCACCATCTGTGAGAGAATAGAATAACAAAAGTTTTATTTTCCGGAATCAACAAATCAGCACGACAAGAATATAAGAATGTGAAATTTCCTAGGGGTTCGACAGCCTCTCGAAGATAAGTATAGACGTCTCAGTGCCGATCCGCAAGACTATACTAAACCTGCTCATGACTCGTGAGACCTACGTAACCTTGGCTCTGATATCAACTTGTCACGACCCAAAACTTAGCCTGTCGTAATGGCGCTTAACGCGGTACTAGGCAAGCCGACACCTCAAAACATTTCCAACACTTTTAAATGAAAAATGAAATAACACAGGTTTAAAAGTTAAAACTCTCATAAACTGGATAGAAAGTCAAAACTCAATACGAAAGTTCCCAAAACCAGGGTGTCACCGAGTACATGAGTGTCTATGCAACATGAGTCTAAAAATATTGTCTATGAAAAACTAAAACTAAATTCATAATGCTGAAAGATAGGGAGGGAGAGTCAAGGTCTGTGAGCACCGAGTAGCTAGCTCGAAATCTCCGAATGATGAAGCTGCTCAGATAATCAACACCCACCGTGTCCGGTAACACCTGGATCTGCATACAAAGTGCAGGGTGTAGCATGAGTACAACCAACTCAGTAAGTAACAAGACAAACTATTGGACTGAAAGTAATGACGAGCTTCACGGAGACAGTTCAATTACAGAAAATTACAATACAGGAAAAATAGGCATGCTTTCAAGTTTGACATTTAAAGCCAAAACAGTTAATTCATGTCAAGTTCAATTGAAACAGGATATGGCATCTTACATAAACTATATGACAGTAATATATGCCAGCTGAAGTACACAGTAATGATATCAAGTGCATAATCTCGGAATTACAGTCACTTAGTCCTCCCATTCACTCCAGCCTCACAGTCACTCATTCCTCACAGTCTCTAATTTCTCACAATTATTACCCTTTAAAAGTTATTACGACCCGGAATTTCAACCCTCGGAACCGTGATGACGCCTAACATTTCATTTGCTAGGCAAGCCAAAGTTAGAAATAGCTTTTTGTTATTTTTAACAATTCAAATTAAATAATAGACCGGAAACTGAATAAACTGAAATAAAGTGAGAAAAACCATAATAACTGAGATATCTAGATACAATCCCAGAACTAGTGTCACCAGTACACGAGCGAGTAAAGTACTACAAAAAAAGTCTTAATGAAAGCATAACTGCTTGAAATACAGTAAACAGCTAGAGAGATATAAAAGGGGACTTCAGGGCTGCAGACACCCTACAGTTGTACCTCTAGTCTCCGTCGATCAATCAATCCGAGCAATCTACTGACCGCCGCTAGGACCGACTCCAAAATCTGCACAAGAAGTCTAGAGTGTAGTATGAGTACAACCGACCCCATGTACTCTGTAAGTGCCGAGCCTAACCTCGACAAAGTAATGACGAGGCTAAGGCGGGTCACTTACAATAATCTGTATGCAATATAATAATAACAATAGAAATAGAACACAGGAAATAACGACAAAGCTATTAACTGATGAAAGAAAACTCAATCCTCGAAATTAGTGGAACCAGAAATATCAGTCCTCAGAATCTCATATGAAAATACGAAAGCTAACACAATGCAACCATGAGTATAATACACACAATCCGTTGCAGCGCGCAACCCGATCCCACCGTACAAACACAATCCTCCCTTATTTCACCATATCAATATCAAGAATAACATGTAAAATCCATTGCAGAAACCCGATCCCACCATACAATCAGAATCAATATCATAATATTTCCTTATTTCATCATGCCAAAAGCACATATAAAATCTGTTGCGGCGTGCAACCCGATCCCACCATATCAATATCAATCCTCCCTTATTCCACCCGTTGAGACGTGCAACCCGATCCATAACAAAATCAATAGATGTAACCAATTCAACAACTCAATTCACAAAAATCTCTATGACTACAGAATATGAAAGCAAGGCGAGAAAGGAACCCCGTATCAAATCAAGGAATGCTACTATTAATACGAAACAACAAGACAAGCCAAATATATGAAAGTTAAAGTGTACAAGTAGGACAAATAAAGCAAGTAGCAATTAATTATGAAATCATGGAAGAAACAAACATTTCAATACAGAGTAAATAATTGACAAGCAACAAGTTACGACATAGAAAGCAATTAAAGCATGTAACAGTTAAGACATGTAATAAGATAATTAATGAAATACGGAAAGACATGGAAACAATTATTTTGACGACGTATATACGGTCGTCACCTCGCATATATGTCGTTACACATGTAAGTCACATAACATACAGTTTAAGAGTTCCTAATTCCCTCAAATCAAGGTTAGACCCAACACTTACCTTGCTCCACAAGCAAATCAAAGCTTAATTAGGGCCTTTCCTCTAAAATTTGCCTCCAAAACCAATCGAATCAAACCAAAATCGACTTAATATCAACAAACAATGCTAGGAAAATCAATTACAATACATAAAATTAAGATCTTTATACGTTTCCCAAAAAGACAAATAAAGTCTACCCCGGGCTCGCTTGGTCAAGACCTGAGATTCGAACCAAAACTCAATTACCCATTCAGCCCCGAGCCCGATTATGTGATTAGTTTCGAAATCCAACCTCAATTTGAGATCTAAATCTCAATTTTTCAAGAACCCTCAATTCTAACCAAATCCCTAATTTTCTACTATGGAAGACCATAGATTAAGGCTAGACATTAATGGGTGTTGATGGAAATGGAAAAAAATGAGTTAAAGTATACTAACATATGAAATGGTGATGAGATTTCTCTTCAAAATCGCCTCTAAGACCGAGATCTAATGAGAAGATGGTGAAAAATGGGTGAAATCCTGTGTTCGGAAGATTTTCGCAAGCCTGGGCTGGCGTTCGCGTATAACAAACCTCTGCTCCCCCTCCCAGGCCCCTTACTCTTCGCGTTCGAGTAGTGCTGGTCGCGTTCGCGAAGGGTGATCCTACCATGGCTTCGCGTTCGCGTACGTAGCCTCGCATTCGTATAGAGGAAAAAACCTCCCCAGCCCAGATTACTCTTCACAATCGCGGGAGTATCTTCGCGATCGCAAAGAAGGATACACCAGACATCAGCAGATTCCAAAAACCAGCAATAACCTAAGGCCAAAAATCACTCCGTAGCCTATCCAAAATTCACCCGAGCCCCTCGGGCTCTAAACCAAACATGAACACAAGTGTAAAAACATCATACGAACTTCCTCCCGCAATCAAAACATCAAAATAACACCTAGAACTACGAATCAGACATCAAAATGAATGATATTTTCAAAAAAACTCAAGAACATGCAATTTTACAACCGGACGTCCGAATCATGTCAAATCAACTCCATTATGCACCAAACTTTGTAGACAAGTCTTAAATGAAGGATAAAACTAAAAATGATCTATCGGGTCATCACTTTATCCACCTCTAAAACAAACATTTGTCCTTGAATGGACATAGAAAGGTACCTAGACTGGTGAAAATGTGTGGATATCTACTCTGCATGTTCGACTCGGACTCCCACGTGGCTGCCTCGATCGACTAACCTCTCTACTACACTCGAACTGAAGGATAGCTCTTAGACCTCAACCGGCGGACCTGCCAGGCTAGAATAGCCATCAGCTCCTCCTCATAAGTCAAATCATTGTCCAATTGGACTGAGTTGAAATCTAACACATGGGAAGGATCACTGTGATATTTCTAGAGCATGTACACATGGAATGGATCACCGTGATTCTTCCAGAGCATGGACACATGTAACACTGGATAGACTGCTGATAAGCTAGGTGGCAATCGAGCCCGTAGGCCACCTTACCCACTCTCTCAAGAATCTCAAAGGGTCCGATATACCTAGGGCTTAACTTGCCCTTCTTTCTGAACCTCATCACACCCTGCAGGGGTGAAACCCGGAGCAATACCCTCTCTCCAACCATGAATGGAGCATCACAAACTCTACGGTCCACATAACTCTTCTTCTTAGACTGAGAGGTGCGAAGTCAATCTTGAATAATCCTGACCTTATCTAAGGCATCCTGAACCAAATTGGTACCCAACAACCAAGTCTCTCTTGGCTCGAACCATCCAACTGACGAACGACATGGCTTCCCGTATAATGCCTCATGGGGAGCCATCTGAATGCTCGACTAGTAACTGTTGTTGTAGGCAAACTCCGCAAGCGGCAAGAACTGATCCCAAGAACCCCTAAAATCCATAACGCAAGCACAAAGCATATCCTCCAATATCTGAATAGTGCGCTCGGACTATCCGTCCATCTGGGGGTGAGATGCTGTACTCAACACAAATGGCGTGCCTAAATCACGTTATACGGCCCTTTAGAAGTGCGAGGTGATCTGCGTACCTCGATCAGAAATGATAGACATAGGCATCTCATGAAGACGGATGATCTCGCGGATGTAGATCTCAGCTAACCACTTTGAAGAATACGTAACTGCCACAGGAATGAAATGTGCCGACTTTGTCAACCTGTCTGCAAGGACCCATGTCGCATCGAACTTCTTCTGAGTCCGTGGGAGTCCAACAACAAAATACGTAGTAATACGCTCCCATTTCCACTCAGGAATCTCCAGCCTCTGAAGCAAACTACCAGGCCTCTTATGCTCGTACTTTACTTGCTGACAATTCAGACACCTAACTACATATGCAACTATATCCTTCTTCATCCTCCTCCACCAATAATGCTACCGCAAGTCCTGGTACATCTTGGCAGCAGTCGGATGAATAGAATACCGGGAACTGTCGGACACCTCAAGAATCAACTTACGAAGCCTATCCACATTTGGGACACAAATACAACCCTACATCCGTAAAACCCCACCATCTCCAACAGTAACCTGCTTGGCACCACCGTGCCGCACCGTGTACTTAAGGACAAGAAAATGGGGGTCATTATATTGACGCTCTCTGATGCGCTCATATAAGGAAGACCGAGAGACTGTGCATACCAGAACTCGACTGGGCTTCGAAACATCTAACCTCACAAAATTATTGGCCAAAACCTGAACATTTGATGCAAGCCGCCTCTCACCAATTAAAATATACACAAGGCTACCCATACTCACGGCCTTTCTACTCAAGGCATCGACCACCACATTGGCCTTTCCAGGATGATACAAAATGGTGATATTATAGTCTTTCAATAGATCCAACCACCTCCTCTACCTCAAGTTGAGTTCCTTCTGCTTGAACAAATACTGTAGACTCCGATGATCTGTGAATACGGCACACAATACGTCGTAAAGAGAGTGCCTTTACAATGGCTTCCAAACTCTAAGCCATGAACAGGTAATTCTTCTCATGAACCTTCAGCTGCCGCGATGCCTATCCCATCACCTGCCATCCTGCATCCATATTTCACCGAGCCCAATACGAGATGCATCACAATACACCGTGTAGGATCCTGAACTTGTAGGCAACACCAACATCGGCATCGTAGTCAAAGCAGTCTTGAGCTTCTGAAAGCTCAACTCATACTTATCCGACCATCTGAATGGAGCACCCTTCTGGATCAGTCTAGTCAATGGGGCTGTTATGGATGAAAACCCCTCCACGAACCGACGATAATAACCCGACAAACTCAGGAAACTTCGGATCTCTGTAGCTGAAGTAGGTCTAGGCCAGTTCTGAACTGCCTCAATCCTCTTAGGATCCACCTTTATGCACTCTGCCAATACAACATGCCCCAAAAAGGCGACTGAGTCTAACCAAAGCTTACACTTTGAAAACATAGCATATAACTGACTATCTCTCAGAGTCTGAAGTACAATCCGAAGATGCTGTTCTTGCTCCTCTCAAGGGCGGGAGTAGAGCAAGATATCTTCAATGAATACAATCACAAAAGAATCCAAATAGCGCTTGAATACCTGGTTCATTAAATCCATAAATGTTGTTGGGGCATTTGTCAACCCAAACAACATCACTTGGAACTCATAATGCCCATACCAAGTTCAAAAAGCTGTATTAGGGACATCAGATGCCCTGATCTTCAACTGATGGTAGCCAGACCTCAAATCAATATTCGAAAACACCTTGGCACCTGGAAGCTGATCAAATAAGTCATCAATCCTCGGCAACGGAAACTTGTTCTTGATAGTAACTTTGTTCAACTGCTAATAGTCTATACACATCCTCATCGACCTATCTTTCTTCTTCACGAACGAAAAAGGTGCACCCAAGTGCGAGACATCCCTTATCAAGAAAATATTGCAACTGCTCCTTCAGCTCCAGCGGGGCCTTATGGTATGGTGGAAAGGAAATGGGCTGAGTACCCGAAGCCAAATAAATATAGAAGTCAATATCTCTATCGGGTGGCATCCCCGACAGATCTGCAAGAAATACCTCTAGAAACTCACGCACAACTAGTACTGAATCCATGAAAGGAATCTCCGCACTCGAAGCACGAATATAGGCCAAAAATTCTAGACATCCCTTCTCGACCATACGTCGAGCCTTCACATAAGAAATAACCCTGCTGGTAGAATGGACAGGAGTCCCTCTCCACTCTAATCGAGGCAACCCCGGAATGGCTAAGGTCACCGTCTTGGCGTGACAGTCTAATATAGCATGATAGGGTGATAGCCAATCCATATCCAAGATAGCATCAAAATCTACCATATCAAGAAGTAGGAGATCTACGCTAGTCTTAAGACTCCCAATAGTAATCACACACGAGCGATAGACACGATCTACAATGATAGAATCTCCTATAGGCGTGGACACATACACAGGAGCACTCAAAGAAATACAAGGCGCAACCAGATATGAAGCCAAATAAGATGACACGTAGGAATAATAGAGCCCGGATCAAATAGAATTGATGCATCTATATGACAAGTTAGAATAATACTTGTGATAATGGCGTTAGATGACTAGGCCTCAGGTCTAGCTGGGATAGCATAAAATCGAGGTTGGCCTGATAGTAGCTGATGGTGCACTGTAGGCTGGTTGCCCAGAATTAGATACATAAGGACCAAGACTCCCTGATGCACTGTGAGATACCTGAAGCGCTAACTGAAATGGCCTAGGAGGATGTCCTTTACCAAAAGTACCATTGCCTCCAGATGAGACACCACTGAAGCTACCGGAATGACGAGGCCTCTTATCAAAATACCTGTTTCCTCTAATAAGCACAGACCATCTCGATCCGTCTAGCAGTATCTACAGCCCTCTGAAAAGTAATACCATCTCCAGTCTCCTTGGCCATCAGTAGCCTGATAGTGAAAGTGAGCCCATCAATGAATTTCCTCACTCTCTCCCTCTCAGTAGGGAGGAAGATAATGGCATGGCGAGCTAGGTCCATAAATTGAGTCTCGTACTGGTTAACAGTCATACTACCCAACTGAAAATGCTCAAATTACCTGCGGTATTCCTCTCTCAGAGTGACATGGATGAACTTCTCTAGAAATAGTTATGAAAATTGATCCTAGGTAAGTGCAGGCGAACCAGCTGGTCTAGTCAACATATAATCTCTCCCTGATCTCTAGGCAGAACCAGTTCTAATACACTACAAAATCGACCCCATTGGTCTCAACTATACCTATGTTCCACAACACCTCGTGATAGCGGTCTAGATAATCTTGTGGGTCCTCAGAAGGTGCGCCACTGAAATGAACAGGAAAGAGCTTGATAAACTTATCCAACCTCAACAAACCCTTAGAAGACATAGAGAGCCTAAAACCGGCCTATGCCGCAACAACCGGTTGAACCACCCCAACTGGCGGGGTTGCTGGAGTCTGATACTAGGGAGAAGCCTGCTCCGGGGTATGAGTAGCGGGAGTGTGTACTCCTCCCCCAGCTGGAGAGACTGCTGGTGCCACCGGAAATGTACCGGTCTAGGCCACACTCTCCATAAGGCCCACAAAACGGACTAAAGCGTCCTGAAGCACTGGAGTGGCTATGAACCCCTTTGGGACGTGAGCTGGACTGACGGGTACAATCTGAGCTGGAACCTCCCCCTCGTGATCCATCTGAAGCTCCACTACGGGTGTTGCTGCTCGAGCTCAAGGCTAAGCTCTGCCTCTGCCTCTGCCTTTGCCCTTAGTAGTAGCTGCCACAAGGGGCTCCAGCTCCTGTCCGACTGTAAATGCTATGCTTGTTCTCGCCATCTGCCAGAGAGCAATAATAGACTTATTCAATCATCAATGATAGAATAAAATCACACGATAGAGAAAGAAAGAAATGAAATTTTTTTCTAAACTCCATAGCCTCTGGAAGATAAGTACAGACGTCTCCGTATCGATCCTCTAGACTCTACTAAGCTTGCTCGTGACTCGTGAGACCTAGGCAACCTAGTGATCCGATACCAACTTGTCACAACCTAGAATTCCTCACCCTTGGGACCGTGACGGCCCTTAACATTTCACTTGCTAGGCAAGCCGATGTTAGAAATAGTTTTTAGCCACTTTTAATAATTCAAATTAAATAATAACCCAAAAACTGAATAAACAGAAATAGAGTGAGAAAAACCATAATAACAGTGATATCTAGATATAATCCCAGAACTAGTGTCACAAGTACACGAGCGACTAGAGTACTACAAATGAAAGTCAGAATGAAAGCATAACTGTCTAAAATACAATAAACAGCTAGAGAGATATGATAGGGGACTTCAGGGCTGCGGACGCCGTGCAGCTGTACCTCAAGTCTCCGTCGAGCAATCAATCTGAGCAATTACTGATCGCCTCTAGGACAAACTCCAAAATCTGCACAAGAAGTGCGGAATGTAGTATGAGTACAACTGACCCTATGTACTCTATAAGTGCCGAGCCTTACCTCAACGAAGTAGAGACGAGGCAAAGACGGGTCACTTACGATAATAATAATAATAATAATAATAATAATAATAATAATAATAATAATAATAATAATAATAATAATAATAATAATAATAATAATAGGAAAAGAACGCAGGAAATAACGACAAAGCGGTTAACTGATGAAAGCAAACTCAATCCTCGAAATCAGTGGAACCAGAAATATCAGTCCTCGGGATCTCATATGAAAATACGAAAGGCTAATACAATGCAACCATGAGTACAACACAGACTATCCGTTGCGGTGCGCAACTCGATCGCACCGTACAAACACAATCATCCCTTATTTCACCATATCAATATCAAGAATAACATGTAAAATCCATTGCGGCGTGCAACCCGATCCCACCATATGATCAGAATCAATATCACAATCCTCCCTTATTTCACCATGTCAAAAGCACATATAAAATCTGTTGGGGCGTGCAACCCGATCACACCATATCAATATCAATTACAATACATAAATTTAAGATCTTTACACATTTTCTAAAAAGTCAACAAAAGTCAACCTCGGGCTCGCTGGGTCAAAACCCGAGATTCGGACTAAAATCCAATTACCCTTTCGCCTCCGAGCCCGATTATGTGATTAGTTTTGAAATACGACCTCAATTTGAGGTCTAAATCTCAATTTTACAAAAACACCAATTCTACCCAAACCCCTAATTTTCTACTATGAAAGACCATATATTAAGGTTAGAAATCAATGGGTGTTGATAAAAATGGAAGAAAACGAGTTAAAGTATACTAATCTATGAAATAGTGATGAGATTTCTTTTCAAAATTGCCTCTAGGACGTGCTCTAATGAGTAGATGGTAAAAAATGGGTGAAATCCCGTGTTTGGAACATTTTAAAGTCTGGGCATCAGGTGTTCATCGTGTTCGCGAGACACATGACGCGATCGCGAAGCAGCAGCAGCTAGAGGACTTCACGTTCGTGAGGGGTTGCACGCATTCGCGATGGTCCGTCCCCCCTGGACATCGCGTTCGCGAGCCTAGTCTCGTGTTCGTGTAGAACAAACCCATGCTCCCCCTCCTAGGCCCCTTACTCTTCGCGTTCGCGTAGTGCTGGTCACGTTCGGGAAGGGTAATCCCATCATGGCTTCGTGTTCGCGTACATAGCCTCACATTCGCATAGAGGAAAAAAACCTCCCCAGCCTAGATTACTCTTCGTGATCGCGGGAATATCTTCGTGATCGTGAGGAAGGATACACCAGACATCAGTAGACTCCAAAAACCAGCAATAGCCTAAGACCAAAAATCACTCTGTAGCCTATCCGAAACTCACCCGAGCCCTCAGGCTCCTAACCAAACATGCACACAAGTGTAATAACATCATATGAACTTGCTCGCGTGATCAAAACATCAAAATAACACCTAGAACTACGAATCGAACATCAAAATGAATGATATTTTCAAAGAAACTCAAGAACATGCAATTTTACAACCGGACGTCCGAATCACGTCAAATCAACTCCGTTTTACACCAAACATAGCAGAATAGTCATAAATATGAAATGAACCTATACCAAGGTCCGGAACCGAAATTCGAACCCGGTAGCAATAAAGTCTACCTATGGTCAAACTTAGGAATTCTTTAAACCTTTAAATTGCTAGTTTTCAAAAAATTACGTTAAATCAAGTTAGGGACTTCCGAATTCGATTCAGGGCATACGCTCAAGTCCCAAATTGCGATAAGGACCCACTGGGACTATCAAAACACTGATCCGGGTCCGTTTACACAATACGTTTACAGTAGTCAATTTAAATGAGTTTTAAGGCAAAGTTTCACATTTCCTTTAGTTTTTCACATAAAATTTTTTCATTGTGCATGCAAATTGAGGAAGGCTTAGCAGAGCTATTCGAGGTCTCAAAACATAGAAATGTAGGCCAAAACTAAAAATGATCTATCGGGTCATCACATTCTCCACTTCTAAAACAAACGTTTGTCCTGAACGTACATAGAAAGGTACCTAGACTGGTGAAAAGGGTGTGGATATCTAATCTGCATGTCTGAATCAAACTCCCACGTGGCTGCCACGATCGGCTGACCTCTCCACTACACTCGAACTGAAGGATAGCTCTTAGACCTCAACTGTCGGGCCTGCCAGGCTAGAATAGCCATCAACTCCTCCTCATAAGTCAAATCCTTGTCCAATTGGACTAAGTTGAAATCTTACACATGGGAAGGATCACCATGATACTTCCGGAGCATGGAAACATGGAATGGATCACCGTGATACTTACGGAGAATGGACACATGGAACACTGGATAGACTGCTGATAATCTAAGTGGAAATGCGAGCTTGTAGGCCACCTTACCCACACTCTCAAGAATCTCTAAGGGTCCGATATACCTAGGGCTCAACTAGCCCTTTTTTTCGAAGCTCATCACACCCTTCATGGGTTAAAATCAGAGCAATACCCTCTCTCCAACCATGAATGCAACATCACGAACACTACGGTTGACATAACTCTTCTGCCTAGACTGAGCAGTGCGAAGTCGATCCTAAATAATCCTGACCTTATCCAAGGCATCGTGAACCAAATCGGTACCCAACAACCGAGTCTCTCCCGGCTCGAACTATCCAAATGGTGAACGACACTACCTCCCGTATAATGCCTCACATAGAGCCATCTGAATGCTCGACTGGTAGCTGTTGCTGTAGGCAAACTTCGCAAGTGGAGAGAACTGATCCCAAGAATCCCCAGAATCCAAAATGCAAGCGCAAAGCATATCCTCCAATAACTGAATAGTGCCCTCGGACTATCCTTCCGTATGGGGGTGAAATGCTGTACTCAACTCAACCCGCGTTCCTAACTCACGTTGTACGACCCTCTAGAAGTGCGAGGTGAACTGCGTACCTCGATCAGAAATGATAGACACGGGCACATTGTGAAGACGAACGATCTCGCGGATGTAGATCTTTGCTAACCACTCTGAAGAATAGGTAACTGCCACAGGAATGACATGTGCCGATTTGGTCAACCTATCCACATTGACCCATATCACGTCAAACTTCTTCTGAGTCTGTGGGAGTCCAACAATGAAATCGCTCCCATTTTCACTCAGGAATCTCTAGCCTGTAAAGCAAACCACCAGGCCTATGATGCTCGTACTTTACTTGTTGACATCTCAGACACCTAGCTATATATGCAACTATATCCTTTTTCATCCTCCTCCACCAATAATGCTGTTGCAAGTCCTAGTACATCTTGGCGGCACCCGGATGAATAGAATACTGAAAACTGTGGGCCTCCTCAAGAATCAACTCATGAAGCCCATCCACATTGGGCACTTACGAACCTGCATTCGCAAAACCCCATCATCTCCAACAGTAACCTGCTTGGCACCACCGTGCCGCACCGTATCCTTAAGGACAAAGCAAATGTGGGGCCATCATACTGACGCTCTCTGATGCGCTCATACAAGGAAGACCGAGAGACTGTGCAAGCTAGAATACAACTGGGCTCCGAAACGTCTAACCTCACAAACTGATTGGCCAAAGCCTGAACATCTGATGCAAGCGGCCTCTCACCAATTTGAATATACGCAAGGCTACCCATGCTCACGGCCTTTCTACTTAAGGCACCGGCCACCACATTGGCCTTCGTAGGATGACACAAAATAGTGATTTTATAGTCTCTCAATAGCTCAACCACCTCCTCTACCTCAAGTTGAGATCCTTCTATTTGAACAAATTGTAGACTCTGATGATCTGTGAATACCTCACATGATACGCCGTAAAGATCTTTAGCGCATGAATAATGGCTGCCAACTCTCATGAACAGGTAATTCTTCTTATGAACCTTCAACTGCCGTGATGCCTATGATATCACCTTTCCATCCTGCATTAATACTGCACTGAGCCTAATACGAGATGCATCACAATATACCGTGTAGGATCCGGAACCTGTGGGCAACACCAACACTGACATTGTAGTCAAAGCAGTCTTGAGCTTCTAAAAGCTCAACTCTCACTTACCTGACCATCTGAATGGAGAACCCTTCTGGGTCAATCTAGGCAGTGGGGCTGCTATGGATGAAAACCCCTCCACGAACCGACGATAATAACCGACCAAACCCAGGAAACTCCGGATCTCTGTAGCTGAAGTAGGTCTAGGCCAGTTCTGAACTACCTCAATCTTCTTAGGATCTACCTTTATGCCCTCTGCCAGTACAACATGCCCTAAAAAGGCGACTGAGTCTAACCAAAACTTACACTTTGAAAACATAGCATATAACTGACTATCTCTCAGAGTCTGAAGTGCAATCTGAAGATGTTGCTCATGCTCCTCTTGACTATGGGAGTAGAGCAAGATATCTTCAATGAATACAATCACAAAAGAATCCAAATAGCGCTTGAATACGGATTGAGTGCCTGGAGCTAAATCAATATAGAAGTCAATATCTCTATCGGGTGGCATCTCTGGCAGATCTGCAGGAAATACCTCTGGAAACTCACGCACTGTTGGTACTGAATCCATGGAAGGAACCTCCACACTCGAAT
This sequence comes from Nicotiana obtusifolia, assembly GCA_002018475.1. Classification (NCBI taxonomy): domain Eukaryota; kingdom Viridiplantae; phylum Streptophyta; class Magnoliopsida; order Solanales; family Solanaceae; genus Nicotiana; species Nicotiana obtusifolia. Next base: position 48,675 of record MCJB01050330.1, read on the forward strand.
CACAAACATAGGCCAAATATGCTAGACATCCCTTCTCGATCTTACGTCGAGCCTTCACATAAGAAATAACTCTGCTAGTAGAATGGTCAGGAGTCCCTCTCCACTCTAATCGAGGCAACCCTACCATGGCTAAGGTCACTGTCTTGGCGTCACAGTCCAATATAGCATGATAAGGTGATAGCCAATCCATATCCAACATAACATCAAAATCTACCATATCAAGAAGTAGGAGATCTACGCTAGTCTCAAGACTCCCAATAGTAATCATGAGCGATATACACGAAGCAAAATAAGATTAAACGTATGAATAAGTAGAGCCCGGATCAAATAGAGCTGAAGCATCTCTATGGAAAATTGGAAGAATACATGTGATAACGGCGTCAGATGACTTGGCCTCAAGTCTAGTTGCAAATGAATAAATTGGGGCTGGGCCCCACCATTCTGACCTACGTCTCTGTGACGGCCTCTAACTGGCTGGCCTCCACCTCTAGCGGCCTGACCTCCACCTCTAGCTGCATGGCCTCTGCCTCTAGCTGGTTGAGGGGCAGTGGAGCAACCAGTGCCTGAACCATGGCATGAGAACTCTACTGTGGCATGTCGCCTAATAATCTCGGACAGAACCTCTTGATATGACCAGTACCTCCACACTTAAAACACCCATCCTGTTGCTGTGGCTGCTGAAGTTAAAGCTGACATGAACGGGCCGGATAACCACGTGATAGCTCTAAATCGGAGGCGCACTGATAGGAGCTGATGAAGCACTGTAGGCTGGTTGCCCATAATGAGATACATAAGGACCGAGACTCCTTAATGCACTGTGAGATGCCTAAAGCATTGACTGAATGGCCTGGGAGGATGGCCTCTACCAAAAGTACCCCTGCCTCCAGATGAGACCCCATTGAAGCTACCAGAATGACAAGGCCTCTTATTAGACACCGGCCCTCTCTCCTGAGCATGGACCATCTCGATCCGTCTAGCAACATCTATGGCCCTATGAAAAGTAATATCATCTCTAGTTTCCTTGGCCATTTATAGCATGATAGTGAAAGTGAGCCCATCAATGAATCTCCTTACTCTCCCTTTCAGTAGGGAGCTAGATAATGGCATGGCAAGCTAGGTTCACAAATCGAGTCTCGTACTAGGTAACAGTCATACTACCCTGCTGATAATACTCAAACTGCCTGCGGTATTCCTCTCTCAGAGAGATGGGGATGAACTTCTCTAGAAATAGTTGTGAAAACTGATCCTAGGTAAGTGCAGGCAAATTAGCTGGTCTAGTCAACATATAATCTCTCCACCATCTCTTGGCGGAACCAGTCATCTAATACACTACAAAATCAACCCCATTGGTCTCAACTATACCCATGTTACGCAACACCTCGTGGCAGCGGTCTAGATAATCCTGTGGGTCCTCGAAAGGTGCACCACTGAATGAACAGGAAAGAGCTTGGTAAACTTATCCAACCTCAACAAAGCCTCAAAAAACATAAGGGGCCCATCATCGGCCTGTGCCACAACAACCGGCTGAACCATCCCAACTGGCGAGGCTGCTGGAGTCTGATACTAGGGAGCAGCCTGCTCCGGGGTGTGAGTAGCGGGAGTCTGTACTCCTCCCCAGCCCGATAGATGGTTAGTGCCAACGGGAATGTACTGGTTTGGGCCACACTCTCCATAAGACCCACCAAACGGACTAGAGCATCCTAAAGCACTGAAGTGGCTATGAACCCCTTCGGGACCTGAACTGGTCCGACGGGTACAGTCCGAGCTGGAACCTCATCCTCATGATCAATCTGAGGCTCCACTATGGGTGCTGCTGCTCGAGCTCTAGGTTGAGCCCTGGCTCTGCCTCAGACTCTAGCTCGACCTCGTCCTTGGCCTCTACCCCCTGGTAGTAGCTACCACAAGGGGCTCCGGCTCTTTTTCGGTTGTAAATGCTGTGCGCGTGTTCTCGCCATCTGCGAGAGAGAAAGAATAGAATGGTTCAATCATCAATGATTGAATATTCGCACGATAGAGAAAGAAAGAAGTGAAATTTTTCCTAAACTCCATACCCTCTAAAAGATAAGCACAAACGTCTCCACACCGATCCTCCAGACTCTACCAAGCTAGCTCATGACTCATAAGACCTAGGCAACCTAGTGCTCTGATACCAACTTGTCACGACCTAGAATTCCCACCCTCGGGGACCGTGATGGCCCCTAACATTTCACTTCCTAGGCAAGCCAACGTTAGAAATAGTTTTTAGCCATTTTTAATAATTCAGATTAGATAATAACCCAGAAACTGAATAAACAGAAATAGAGTGAGAAAAACATAATAATAACAGCGATATCTAGATATAATCCCAGAACTGGTGTCACAAGTACACGAGCGACTAGAATACTACATATAAAAGTCTGAATGAAGCATAACTGTCTGAAATACAGTAAACAACTAGAGAGATATGATAGGGAACTTCAGGGCTGCGGACGCCGTACAGCTGTACCTCATGTCTCCATCGAGCAATCAATCCGAGCAATCTTCTGATCGCCGCTAGGATTGACTCCAAAATCTGCACAAGAGGTGCAGAGTGTAGTATGAATACAACTGACCCCATGTACTCTGTAAGTGCTGAGTCATACCTCGACGAAGTAGTGACGAGGCAAATACGGGTCACTTATAATAACCTATACGCAGTATAATAATAATAACAATAGGAAAAGAATATAGGAAATAACGACAAAGTGATTAACTGATGAAAGCAAACTCAATCCTCAAAATTAGTGGTCAAAACCCGAGAGTCGGACCAAAACTGAATTATCCGTTCGCCCCCGAGCCCGATTATGTGATTAGTTTCGAAATCCGACCTCAATTTGAGTCTAAATCTCAATTATATAGAAAAACCCTAATTTATCCAAATCTCTAATTTTCTACTATGAAAGAGTATAGTTTAAGATAAGAAATCGATAAGTGTTGATGGAAATGGATGAAAACGAGTCAAAGTATACTAACCTATGAAATGGTGATGAGATTTCTCTTCAAATCGCCTCTAGGACCAGCTCTACTGAGAAGATGGTAAAAAATGGGTGAAATCCCGTGTTTAGAACATTTTAAAGTATGGGCTCAGGTGTTTATCGCGTTCGTGAGACACCTAACGCGATCGAGAAGCAGCGGCGCCCAAAGGCCTTCGCGTTCACGAGGGGTTGCACGCGTTCGCAATGGTCTGTCCCCCCTAGCCATCGCTTTCGTGAGCCTGGGCTCGCGTTCATGTAGAATAAACCCCTGCTCCCCCTCACAGACCCCTTACTCTTCTCGTTCGCGTAATGCTGGTCGCATCCGCGAAGGGTGATCCCACGATGGCTTCGCGTTCGCGTACACAGCGTTCGCATAGAGGATAAAACCTCCCAACCCAGGTTACTCTTTGCGATCGCGAAGAAGGATAAACCAGACATTAGCAGACTCCAAAAACCAGCAATAGCCTAAGGCCAAAAATCACTCCGTAGCCTATCCGAAATTCACCCGAGCCCCTCGGGCTCCAAGCCAAATAGGCACAAATGTGTAATAACATCATACGAAGCTCGCATGATTAAAATATAAAAATAACACCTAGAACTTCGAATCGGACATCAAAATGAATGATATTTTCAAAGAAACTCAAGAACATGCAATTTTACAACCGGACGTCTGAATCACATCAAATCAATTCTGTTTTACACCAAACTTGGCAGACAAGCCCCCCTGTTTTGCAAAAACATCAATGCTAATATCAATGTTATTTTGCAGGAACACTGGTTCTTTCACTGGATTGCGCACAGTTTCCAAAAGAAGGACAACCAACTGGAAGAACATGCACTGTATAAATAGGCAACACAGCTACATTTGCAATATGAACAAGATGCTAACAGGAGCAGATGAGCCAAAACAGATGGAACTGAAGATGAAAACAAATACAATGAGCCTAATCGTGAACAGACAACTGGAAAGGAAATGACTACACTGGAGCAAAGGAGATGCAGAATCATCATTGTTACTAGTCTCCCATATGCACCGGAGAATACCATTGCCACTCCACTACTATACGGCATACTTTTGATAGTCATCTTCCATTTTGCTTTCCTCACAAAAGCCAAAGCAAAATTGAAGATTTTTATCCTTTGCTATATAGTACATTCCGAAGAAGACTCCAATAATTTGTTTAGAGATAGAATCAATTGTATGAGAAGGAACACTCACCCAGTAGAATTAGGAATACTTGTACTTTTTTGTATAGTTGACCTAAAGTCACTACTCATCGTTTTTGTATATATGACTGTCGATCCATGTTATAAGATCGACAACCATTACATCACTATAGGTCTAACTCACCTTAGCTATCTAGGTACAGTTGGTCACCAAATGTGGGTGATCAAGGATGTACACCTTCCCTATATGGAGGTCAGGTCGATGCCCCCCCTTCATCATTGTACATTCTATTATTATATTTATGAAAATCAGCCCTACTGCATTAAAAAAAAAAAACCTATACCAAGTTCCGGAACTGAAATCCGAACCTAGTAGCAACAAAGTCAACCTACGATCAAACTTAGAAATTATTTAAACCTTTAAATAGCTAGTTTTAAAAAAATTATATTAAATCAAGTTAAGAACTTCCGAATTTGATTACAAGCATACGCCCAAGTCTAAAATCACAATACGGACCCACCCAGACCATCAAAATACTGATCCGGGTTTGTTTACATAAAACGTTGATCGTAGTCAACTCAAATGAGTTTTAAGGCAAAATTTCATAGTTTCTTTAGTTTTTCACATAAAAAGTTTTCCTGAAAAAGACACGAACTGCGCATGCAATTGAATGCTAAAACTGAAAATGACCTATCGGGTCATCACAAAAATATATTTTATACCAGACAAATAATCATTTAATTATCTTCTTTTCCTAATAAATAGGGCACCAAATTTAGTGTATTGGATCCTTCCTTGATTAAACTAGGTAAGACAACATATTTGTAAAAGAAGAGTTACGCAAAAAAAACTGAAGTAGGGAAGTCTTGTCTACTTAGAACCTTTTTAGATTTAGGAGTTTTTATTCTTTGTACAAAATTATAACAAATTAATTCTTTACAATTTTAATAAAAAAAAGTTAATTGAAAGGGAATAAATTGAAAACTACAAATAAAGTTTCGTGCATTTAGAACACGTTTTAGGTTTAGGAATTCTTATTGTAAAGTGGTAGAATTATAAAATACGCTTTAGTACATGACTTTTAGCGGCAATATATCAAAGGGTATTTATAATCTACCTTACACCAAACAACTTAAAAATAATAATTAAAGGCTAAAAACTTTCGCTTTACAACTAAAAGCTTACACATATATTTGAAATTTATTAATAAAAATTAAGTTTTAATGTTATCCACAATAATAAAAACAAACCAATTTAATCATACAAGTGGATTTGAGAAGGATAGTATGTATGCAAATCTTATCGCTACCTTGTGGACGTAGAGAGGTTGTTTCCAATCGACCCTCAGCTCAGAAAAAAGCATAATTGTAGTATAATAAAAAAAATATAGTAAAGAAAAACCCATGGAAAAAAGAAAAAACAGTAAGAAGAAGCAGCAACAACAATATAATAATAATATAACCAAAGCAAAAGAGATTAAGTTCTAATTTCAAGTCTAAAAATATGGAAGTTTAGTATGCATTGTATATCAAAACCTATAATTTTTACCTGCCACCAAGTTTACAAAACATCTGTTTTTACAAATATTTATAAATAATTATGAGTAAAATAATATCTATAAATAAGTTTACAAATGACTGGCTACATGTTGAATTATAATTTACAATTATAATAAATTAATGTAATGTATTTTATCTTTTGTCGTAAACTTATACATGTTAAAGCACAAATCCAATTAGATAGGTGAAACAGAGATAAGATAATAAAATTTATACATTGAAATTAAGAGTAACAAATTGTACGTAATTCTTTATAAGAAATTTAGGGTAATTATTAGTTTTTCTTTTGGTAAATAGTTTTTTTTATTAACCTAAATAGTTTCATTTACACACTCCAGGCAAGAGCCGACCTCTTGCACTCCTTAGTCTTCTAGTTTAGCTAATACTAACAATTATTAGTTTTTGTTCTATCGGTTATATTGACTTTTAGTACAAATGTGATATATAGATTTTTAATTTAGATATTAGGAAATTCATATATTTTACTATTTTGGACAAACGTAATTACATAAAATATACGAGCCTGATAGGTCTAGGGTCCAACTACTGATCCGATTACGAGTCACCTTCTAACTTGATTTTTCTTTATCAATATATTATTTGTTTCAAGAGCCTATACTTTCTTTTATATATCTCCGATCTTATTAGTATTGCAATTATAAAAGCAAAAACCTCCACCGCAAGATGTTCAAAGATTCTTTTACGTTTAAACATTAGTTTAACATATAAAATATAATTTAATTACTTTTTTAATATTTAGAAATTTAAAATTAACTATTCCATAATTATGGTTCAAAATATAGATGGTGTATTCTACTTTTGTAATGTAATTTATTCTTTTTTAATCTAACAAAAATAATTCTTATTGTTCTTTTATTGATTTAAAAAATAAAACAACTTGCATTTTGCTTGCGAGAAAGAAAAAAGTCATCTTATGTTAGTTAGCTGACCACGTTTATGTCTTCTAGAATTAACTTAAAAATAAAGAGCAAATAAAAAATAAACTTGAAAATAGATCTAAAAAATATAGAAAAGAGGCTATATGTTCTTATTCCTAATATTTATGTATTTTTTAAAACAATTTTACTCATCGAGATGGGTACATGCGCAACGCCCGTACACTAACACTAGTTCTATTATGTTTTTCTAGGAAACAAGGTGTTGTTCCACGAACTAAATATCTATAGGTGCGTATTCTGGGAAGAGTCGAAGAACTGATAGCATCACCCAATAGGCGGATTCAAGATTTCAAGAGGATGGGTGCACTGTTGTGAAGAGGTAGATCTAGAATTTACATTTGACAGGTTTAACTTTAGTCTATTACCATGAACACACTACACTTTCAAAATTAGAGGTTAAAAAATATATTCTTTTTGAAATTTTAGTGGATGTGTGTGTGTGTATGTATGTGTGTGTGTATATATATACTCCTTGCAAAAAACAAGACCGTTTGGAGTGAGATTTGAACCGTCAATTTTACTTTTAGAGGTACACTCAATAGTAATTGCACCATAGGAGTCTTTGAGCATGGATGCACGCACATATATTTAAGTAATTTTAAAGAAATATAACATTGTTATACATGATTTAAGGTCAGGAAGAGGAGCATGGGTTCACGTGAACCCATATTCCTTGACCAATACGCCTGATCACCCGATTGTACAATATGCGACTATTTTCAACCTTAATAGTTAAGCTTTGTTCTTGTATAGGGAAAAATACGACATGACACGTGGCCGCTTAAAGGAAGAACACGTGGAACACAAGATGGAGGTTGTCACCTGAACGTAGCTATTCCGCTTGTCACCGGAAGAAATAACGATCATAAAAGGAGTATTAAATGCTTTGCTAATGCTTTACGCCCGGTAATATTTAATACGGAGTATCCTGTAGCATTAAGGATAATGGCCCGTTACAAGGAATTTGACATTTATGTCTAACATTATATATTCATCAATGGCCCTCATAATTGATATTAAAGAAGGGCATGATCCTAGGACTTCCTTCCCTAGACATAGCTATAAATAGAGAGCTCAATTATCATTGTAAATGGGGAGAATTTTCTGGCTAACTTACACTACATTCTATATAATATTTTAATACAATTATACTCTCTCACTTTTGATCTTATCATTATTGTGCCTGGAAACTTTTTTTTCCGGATTCATTAGCTCTGCTATTTCATCTACATTCTAAGGCTAAGTATTTTTAATTTCATCAATTATTTCATTACTTTTTGGATCAAATTAATTCATTTGTCTAGAAACTACGAACAAATTCAATTGTACCGTTTTTCAGGTAAATAGTTTCGCGCCCATCATGGGGCCTAGACAGTCGTGCAACTAAATTGATCCTTGCCATTTTTGCTAACAAGTTTGATTATTTTGTCTTAGCAAAAATGACAAAAGAAATGGCAGATAACACTATTAACGGCACAAGCAACCCTGAAATTCAAGGGGAGCAGCCTCATTTCGAGGACAAAATTAGTGATACTTGGAATGAGGAGAACGACGCCACACTGAAGCATGACAGTGATACCCTCGACATGTTTGAGAGAGGACTCCTGATGATGCTGATAAGGAGCATGTAGCTGGTGCAGTGAGGGTCCTGCAAGAGCAGCAGACAATCATTCTAGGCCACCTCACACGGTAGGATCAGGTTATGATGGAACTAAAGCAGGCTCTATCGGGTGCTTCAAATAATGCGAACAGGTGAGATCCAATTCCTCTCGAGGTTCCCGTAAATCAAACGACTCGAAGAGTCGACAACAACACTCCTAGGGGCGAAGTTGGCACCGATAGGGCCGATGGTAGTAAATCCGACCTCAACAACGATAACGATCTATTCAAGGAGGAACTTTTGCGGTTCATGAAGAAAATAAATGCCCGCATGGATCAAATCCCAGGTGCACCACCAATATTGAAGGGCCCGAACTCGAAGAAGTATATTCTGTTACCGTACAAGCCGAGTGCGGGGCCCCAGAATTAATCCCGAAGCGATTCAAAATGCCTGAAGTACCGAACTATGATGGAACTTCAGATCCGCAGGAGCACATTACCACCTATACAACAACAGTGAAAGGTAATGATTTGGCTCCTCACGAAACTGAGTCCGTGTTGTTGAAGAAATTTGGTGAGACTCTCACGAGGGGAGCTTTAATGTGGTATTCACTACTGCCCGAGCATTCCATAGATTCCTTTGAGATGCTCGCGGATTCTTTCACAAGGCTCATGCCGTGCCAGAAAGGTGCAGGCCCAAAAGGTCGACATATTCAGGATTGCGCAGGGAGAATCTGAGTTATTACGAGAACACATCACCCAATTCCAGAAGGAAAGAATGTTACTACCGGCGGTCCTGGATGAATGGGCAGCTGAAGCATTCCCCAAAGTTTTAAATCCGAAAAGTTCGGACGCTACCCAGAAGTTGAAGGAAAGTCTGCTCGAGTTCCAAGTGACAACTTGGGCGGATGTCCACAACCGATACGGGTCAAAAATAAGGATCGAAGACGATCAGGTTGACTTCCAATCGTCGACCAAAGGACGGGAGAAGAACAGAGAAAAAATGAAAGATGATATTGACACAGATAGACGGAATTTGAAAGGCCGGTTTTTTCCCTACGAGCGGACAGAAGGTTGTGGCAGGAACTTCCAAACAACAAACTAGTTCACCGTTGATAGAAGGACCGATCGTGGCCGGAACAACAGATCGTTGCAGAATAGAGAAATCTTGGGGTCGCGAGATTCTTTTACCCAAAGTTATCAGAATATAACTTCAATATCAGTGTCGTAAAGTTGGTGTCGACTATGAGGAATATCAAAGAGGAACGATTCACAAGACCTATGAAATCTGATCCCAGCTAGAGGGATCCCAATTTATGGTATTAAAAAACTGGTCACCTCAAAGAATTCTTGAGCAATCGAGCTAAAAACAACTATGGTCGGAACAGGGACGATGCGGAAACCTCGAAAGCAGGAGAAAAATCTCTACACCAAACGATCAACATGATCTTCGAAGGGAATGAAATTAACGGGGTCACCTTTTAGGCAACAAAGAAAACAAAAGTGTCAATAACTCATAGTAAGAGGCTCGGGGACGATTATATCACGTTCACAGATGAAGATGCAGACGGATTACTACTGCCGCACAATGACGCACTGGTAATTTCTTTAAATGTGTTAGATTTTAAAATTAAACATGCTTTAGTGGATCCAGAAAGTTCAGCTAATATCATACAATGAAGGGTACTGGAGCAAGCTAAACTCACCGGAAGCATTTTCCCGGCAACAAAACTCCTCGCCGGATTCAACCTCGCAAGTGTGACAACCCAAGGAGAAATTTTGCTGCTCACGAACGCTGAGGGAGTAATGAAGACAACACTCTTCAAAGTGCTAGATGGAGACATGGGGTATAACATCTTCTTGGGAAGGCCATGGTTGCATGAGATGAAAGTCGTACCTTCAACATATCACCAATTGTTAAAATTTCCAACACCCGAAGGGAATCAAACAGATAAAGGGTGATCAACCGGCAGCAAGGGAGGTGAATGCAATTTCGGTTTCCAGTAGCAAAGGAAAGGAACATGCGACATAGCAATTACTAGAACCAGCACCTACCCCCGAACCAGAGGAAGATAACCGGGGGACAGAAGAGTCAGAACAATATCGGTACTAATGTATTTTCAAGTACCGGAAGAGATAGACGCGACGAAGACCATGACAGAAGAACTGGAGCAAGTTGCATTGTTCGAAGAATTCCTAGAAAGGAAATTCCATCTGCGAACAGGACTGCACCCGAAACTCAGGTCTGCTTTTGTTGAATTCCTTAAAATTAACGCCGATTGTTTTGCATGGCCGCGCGAGGATATGACTGGAATCCCAATGGAGATAGCCGTACATAAATTAAGCTTGGATCCCAACATACTTCCGATACGGCAAAAGAAGCGCCCTATTGCTGATGCAAGGAATAAATTCGTCAAAATAGAGGTAACTCGTTTACTTAAGGTTGGTTCAATCCGAGAGGTAAGATATTCGGACTGGCTAGCCAATGTAGTAGTAGTACCTAGGAAAAATAGAAATTTTGCATGTGCGTAGATTATAAGGATCTTAATAAGGCATGCCCAAATGACTTATTCCCATTGACAAATATCGATCAGTTTTCTTTTTATAAGGGCTAAAATCACTTATTTTGGCTTTTTTACCCCATATTGTAGGGTGGATCTCGAAAGATATGAAAGATCTCCCTCCAAGCCGTACATACGACTTTCATCGATGATTGATGCTACGGCCGAACACGAGTTAATGAGTTTCCTTGATGCTTATTCTGGGTATAATTAAATCAAGATGAAGAAAAGACTTCGTTTATAACAAATTTTGGTATATATCGTTACAATGTGATGCCATTCGGGCTAAAAAATGCCCGAGCCACTTATCAACGGCTGGTGAATAAGATGTTCGAAAAAAGAATAGGAAAGACTATGGAAATGTATATAGACTATATGCTCGTTAAGTCTTTGAATGCAAATGACCACTTGAAACATTTGCAAAAAACATTCGACATCTTGAGAGAGCATAATATGAAACTCAACCCCGAGAAGTGCGCGTTCGGGGTCAGTTCGGGTAAGTTCCTAGGATTCCTAGTCTCACAAAGGGGAAATGAGGTAAATCCCAATAAAATCAAAGACATAGAGAATATCCTGGATCAATTGTCTAACGTAAAGGAAGTCAAAAGTCTCACAGGAAGATTGGCAGCTTTGATCAGGTTCATTTCCCGTTCCTCGAAAAAATGTCATCGCTTCTTCGCACTACTCAAGAAGAAAAATAACTTCGAGTGGACATCAGAGTGTCAGCAAGCCTTGAAGGATTTGAAGAAATATATGTCAAGCCCTCCGTTGCTCTCAAAACCAAAAGAAGGTGAAACATTGCTACTCTACCTCGCGGTCTCAAAAGTCGCGGTGAGTGCAGTTTTAGTCCGAGAGGACGAAGGTACGCAATCTCCCGTTTATTATGTTAGCAAGGTTTTAACGGGAGTAGAAACTCGCTACCCACATCTGGAAAAGCTGGCCTTAGCTCTCGTAGTCGCCACTCAGAAGTTGAGGCCCAACTTCCAATACCACCGATAGCTATGGTAACTACTTTCCCTTTGATAAAATCCTCCATAAACCCGAGCTCTCGGGAAGATTGGCCAAATCGAAATGAGTGAATTCGATATAAAGTATAAACCCAAGATTGCAATTAAGTAGCAAGTCTTGGCTGACTTTGTGGCCGACTTCAGTCCAGGACTATTGCCTCTAGCAACTAAGGGGCAATAATGGTGTCAGAATCGACATCGGGAATTTGGATCTTATTTACGGACGGAGCTTCAAACGTAAAAGGGCCCGGGCTCGAAATAATTTCAATCACGCTTTCGGGGGAAACCTTAAGGCAGGCCATCAGAACGATTCCTTTAACTAACAATGAAGCAGAGTACAAAGCTTTGATTGCAGGGCTCGATCTCGCCTGGGGGCTTGATTCCGAAGTCATCAAAATCAAATGTGATTCACAATCGGTGGTAAGTCAAGTCTACGGAATTTTTGACACCAAAGAAGAACACATGCAATAATACGTAGTAAAGGTTCAGGCTCTATTGGCACGATTTTGGGAGTGGTCAATAACTCATATCCCGAGGGAAGATAACGCGGAGGCGAGATGCATTGGCAAATTCTGGCTCATCACCAGAATTCCAAGGATCAGAATTATGGACGGTAGGTCAAAATGATGAACTCGGCCTTGGACACATATAGTTACTATGAAGTGAATTCGACTAGTTTGGTCTGGGACTGGAGAAATGAGATAATCGATTATCTTGAGCATGGAAAGTTTCCCGAAGATCCCAAAGCATCAAGAGCGTTGCGCACCAAGGCTGCACGTTATAGCTTTAGGAACGGCCAATTGTACAGGAAATCCTTTCAAGGTCCGTTGGCCTGGTGCTTAGGAGAATCAGAAGCTAACTATGTCATGAGAGAAGTCCATGAAGGGATATGTGGCAACCACTCAAGTGCAAATTCTTTGGTGCTAAAAATAGTTCGGACAGGATATTACTGGCCCCATATGGAACAAGACGCCAAAAACTTCGTACGAAAATGTGATAAGTTCCAAAGCTACGCACCACTAGTACATCAATCGGCAGAACCCTTACATTCGGTTCTGTCCCCGTGGCCATTCATGAAATGGGGGATGAACATCATCGGACCACTACCACCGCTCCCGGAAAGGTAAGATTTCTTTTAATTTTAACTAACTATTTTTCTAAATGGGTGGAAATAGGTCCTTTTCAGAAGATCAGAGAACGTGAAGTGGTCGACTTCCTACGAAAAAAATTAACTTACAAGTTTGGAATACCAAAAGAGATTGCATGCGACAATGGGCTGTAGTTTATCGGTGCAAAAGTTACAAAGTTCCTTAAAGATTTGAAGAAAAAGAGAATTACCTCTTCGCCTTATCATCCGAACGCAAATGGTCAAGCGGAGTCAACAAACAAAGTGATTATTCAAAACCTTAGGAAAAGGTTGGAAATAGCAAAAGGCAACTGGCCTGAAGAATTACCTGGAGTTCTATGGGCCTCCCGAACAACGACTAAATCAAGCACAGGAGAAACCTCTTTTTCCCTTGTATACGGTGCAGAAGCTTTGATACCAGTGGAAGTGGGGGAACCAACCTCAAGGTATTCCCAGGCGAACAAAGAATCGAACATGAATCAATTGCTAATCAGCTTGGAGCTTTTCGAGAAACGCAAAAACTTGGCGCATGTCAGAATGGAGGCCGAAAAGCAGAGAATGGAGCGGTATTATAATTGAAGAACCAACCTCCAATATTTCAAAGTAGGAGACTTGGCCTTGAGGAAGGTAACCCAAAACACCTGGGAACTCAACGCGGGCAAGTTAGGCCCAACGTAGGAAGGCCCTTATCGGGTTTCAGCCATCATCTAGAAAGGATCATATGAATTGGAGAATCAAAACGGAGACAAGTTTCCCAACAACTAGAACGTGGCTCACCTCAAAAGATATTACTGCTGACGAACAACAATCAAACGAAAAGTATGTGCTGCACTCTTTTTTCCTTCATTCAGTTTTTGTCCCAATTAGGTTTTTTGGCAAGGTTTTTAACGAGGCAGCAACGGAAAGCATACTACGAAGACATCAGTGATAAGACCTTTGATAACAAGGCAAACAAGCAAGTTTCCACTCGAGGACGATTAGATAACTTTGCTTCGATAGCAAATTCCCACCGGGAAGCTGAGTTTGCTATCGAACAGGGGTTACCCGATCGTTCTCGAGCACAAACCACTAGAGGATTGTTAGGTATTCTTTTGCTCGATAGCATGGGTTCCTAATAGCACAAGATATGTTACCGAGTGAAGGTTTACCTAGCAATTCATTGGTGGGATCTTCGAAGACGTAAGACTTCCAGTGTTTCAAATTTGCATTCTTTTCATTCTAGCACTGGGGGGGGGGGGG